>NW_004624771.1:4829015-4875428 GCF_000247695.1 Heterocephalus glaber
AAAGTCTTTGTAAATAGGGAGGGATGGAGGGGGTGAAGGGAGGGCAGGGGAAGGAGGAAAAATAAGAACCAAGATGGAGTATGTAAATGTGCAAATTTCCAATGATGAATGTCATTATATTTTATACCTTAAATATACCAATATAATTAATTTTTTAAAAAGATTAAGCAAAACGAAAATCACTTATTTGCTGCTCTTGTTTTAATATAATTTGTCCCTCAAAATCCAAGTGTTGGAGACCTTGTCCCCAGGGTTGAGAAGCGGTGGGGCCCTTACTAGGTAATTAGATCAGGGGGCTCCAATCTCATGCGTGAATTGGTGCAGTGTCGTCAGAGTGCTTGCTCTTGTTGCACTGGAGTAGTGATTGTGAGAATGGGCTGCTATAAAACTGCTGGCATCTCTTGGTGCCTTTCTTTTGCTCACATGTGCTCCCGACTCTCACCCACACTCCCACCTGTGTTGCCGACTTCTTTCATGCTATAACACAGCGTGAGGCCCTCACTAGAAGCATTCTCCCAGTCTTGGGCTGGCTTGCCTCCATAACTGTGAGTTCAGTAAACCTCCCTTCTTTAGACACTACCCAGTATCTCAATGAAATTTAAGTTGGAGTTTAATTCATAAAAAGAAATTATCCAACATCAAGGGTTCTGATATAATAGCACAAGATGGACTGCGCCATTTGATATGGAATCCTGGTTTTGTCTAGTTATCAATAAATCTCATTAAGATATAACCTTCAGTAATCTGCAGCATTTTTGTTATCCTTGCCACTTACTGATGATTAAACCAGAAAGCACAGTAAAATATCTGTGGAATTTTGGAGAAATTGTTAATCAAGGAAAGGCCAAAGAACCTTCCAAACAGCAGCAGCACAGCGGTGTCATCTCTTGTGCCAGGCACCGGGCAATGCACTTCGGGTTCATCCTCTCCTTGGAGCCTCAGGTCAGCCACGGACCCGGAGCTCCTCCGCATGGCACCACGGCCTCAGCAGAGGCCACACATGGCCAAGGCAGACCATGGGCAGGCTGCTCTCAAAAAGGAAGCTTGTTATCCTAAGTCTGGGCCCTGAAGGATGCTGACATATGAACCATCTATGTTCTTAGTCACCTTGCCTCCTTTTTATTTTATACTCTATCTTGATTTATCGTAACCTCAAAAGGGCTCTCTCAGTCATCTCCCTCTTACTGTCTCTTCCACAGCTGCCAGGGTGAACTTCTGGACGCAGGCCACCCATGGTCCTGGAAAGATCCCAACCCAAGGCCTTTGGTCCCTCCACTGTCTGAGTGCATATGGCACACAGCAAGCAGCAGCACTGAGGTTAGTTTGGTGCCTTCTCTTTCTGGAGGTTGAGAGATCTTGAAAGGTAAGAACTATGTCTACCCAAATTTAACACTGTATCCTCTGGAGAGTGTGACATGGTAGTGGGGACTCCTTCCGCCTCACTTTCTAGTAAGATACTGATTCTCACCCCTGGATTGAAGTTTTAAAAAAAGTAATGTTCATGCCCATGCCCAATCTCAGTCTGGTGGAATTAGAACCTGTGATTGCAGGGACTCAGTGTGGGGTTTGCTAAAGCCTCCAGGTGACCCTAACATTTAGGGAGAGCTGAGGCCAGTGGCATTTGTGTGCAGGCCCCGGCTCCTCTCCCTGGCACCCTTACTCATCTAAGTTTCGGAGAAGACTGGACTGTATCCAGCACAGTCTCCTCTTCTCTTCCTCCTGTGCGGGCCCTGCTGAACTGCAGAGAGCCTGCTAGTCTGTCCCTAGCCAGGTTTCCAGAGTGGTGGTCTGTCTTCGCGCCCTCTGCAGTCCTTGAAAGCTATCTATGTCTGCACAGAGGGACCTGTTTAATGCTGGACTTCACTCTTAGAAAATCCATTATTACTACAATTTAACCCTCCCTCTCTAGTATTTGTTTCCGATAATAAATTTGACATTTATATCTCTATTTGCCTGACATCCCCACCCCATCAATTGATTTAGAATTTAGGAGGGGGAAAGATTTATTAACTCCCTCAGACTCAATGGCATCCTTCTTGGGTGCCCAGGCCATGAGAGGCACTCAATAAATACTTGTTGAATAAATCAATTCCCTATCCACTTCTAGTAATATCCATCCTTTCAATTTCTGCTTCATTCTTTCTCTGTCTCTTTCTTCCTCCACAGGCTACAGATGGTTTAAGTGCTGCAATCCTTGTGAAGACTGAAAAAGCAGTCAGACAGATGTGTTGTTCATAGCTCCCTAGCCAGGCATAACTAAACATTTACATTTATTACCAATTAGAGGGGAAACAGACTGTAGTTTTATGCACTGTATGTGGTTAGATATATTTCTTTTTGGGATCTCACTAAAAATTTCAAAATGTATCATTGGATTTCACTCTCTTACTAGCTCAAACCTTGTTGAAAATGCCACTGAAATAGAGGTCTAACAACGACAACACAAATCTACTTGTCATTCTCCTACCCGAGTGCAGAGTACCATGGAGGTGGAAAACAATGTCACCAGAGGGCCACTGACCTAGTGTGATTTATTTGAACCCGCCTCTCCCAGACATTTAGCACATGCAGAATTGATGGATTTATGGGAGGCTATCACAAGCTATACCTGTAAAGTTGTAAAGGCATTGATAGCACCCGGTATACAACAGCGCATGTGAACACATTGCATTTTATAGCCCTTTTTCCATTTAGGGTAAAGTAGAATGAGTGAAAATCCTACTAGAAGTGACTTTGGAAATCATCGGTCCCACAGTGCATCAGACTCAGAGCTAAAGAATTGCAGCGGTTTTTGTTGAGTTTCATTTACTCTTCTATATGTCTAATATCTAAAACAGTGACCCATTCTCATAAGAAAAAATTCAAAGGAAAGTACTGGCTGCGGTTTAGACAGCCTGAGTCCTGGACTCAGCATCTTCAACTGAAAAACCAGATAAATGCTTCCAGGCACTTTTGCTATGAAAAACTGAGATTTAATTAAAAATTTATATATCATATCAAGATTTCATCACATGGCTAATTTCAAAACAATCTAAATGCTGACAATGGAGTAGTTAATACACTATGGGAAAAACAGGTGAATCGCACACATAACCATTTAAAAGTCAGTTTTACCACAATGAGATACCAGTGCACATCCACTGTAGTAGATGTGATAGATGGCTTTAATGAAAAAACAAACAAAATTAACAGGGCTGGTGAAGTTGTGGAGAAATCAGAACCCTTGTGCTTCACTGGTAGTGATATAAAATGACACAGCAGCTGCAGAAGGCAGCTTGATGATTCCTCAAAAAGTTAAACATAAAACTGCCATATGATTCTACAATTCCACTGTAGTTTACATTCAAACAAGTTGAAAATAGGCACTCAGATGAGAACATGTACACACATGTCCTTACCAGCACTATTCCCAATAGCCAAAAGGTGGAAACAGCCCAACTATCCATTAATGAGTGAGTGGATAAACAAATTTTTTGATTGTTTGTTTTTATTGGTACATTTTAGATATACACAATGCTAACATTCCTGATAGGGAATTTGTATCTGTACAAGATATAGCTTGCTTCTTTTTTCCCATTCTCCTCCCCTCCAACTCCTCTTCGCCTGCTTATTTACAAAAGCTTTGTTTCTATTTTTTCTTCTTTTGTTCTTGTCCCTTCCTTTCTTTCCCCCTCCCTTCTCACTTGTTCCCCTTTTCATTTGAACATTTTCTTCCCATTTCCCAATATCTATTATATATTTTGGTCCTCATTTACGCTTTCAATTTCTCACACCGGAGAAACAATGTGGTATTTAAACATATGAGTCCCATTTATTTCACTTAAGAGTATGGTCTCAAGGTGCATCCATTTAGCTAGAAATGTCTTAAGCTCATCTTTCTACATGGCTATGGCAGAGTAGTTCTCCATTGTATAAAAAAAACCCACATCTTTATCCATTCATCAGTTGATGAGCATTTGAACTGTTTCCAAGATTTAGCTTCTACAAACTGTGCCACTATAAACATGACTCTGCATATATAATTGTGGTAGGATGCTTTTAATTCTTTTGGGAAGATACCAAGACGGGGAGTAGCTGGGTCAAATGGAACCTCTAGGTTTAGTTTTTTGAGGAACCTCTACACTGATTTCCACAGTGGTTGCACCAGTCTACACTCCCACCAACAGTGGAGAAGGGTTCCATTTTCCCCATAGCCCCTCCAGCATTTGTTACTGGGTGATTTCTTCATTTTTTATGGGTTCTAATTTATTTATTTATTCATTTAATTTATTTGTACATTTTAGGTATACAATATGATGACATTCATCATTAGAAGTTTGTACCTTTGGTTCTTATTTTTTCCCCCTTCCCCTGCCCTCCCTCCAACCCTGCCAGCCCTCCCTATTTCCAATGACTTTGTTTCCATTTTTTCCTTTTCTCATATTTATTCCTTTCCCTTCTTTTCTTTCCTCAACCCCTCCCACTTCCCCTTCCCCTTCCCCTTTGGACCTTTTTTTCCCTATTTCACAGTATGTATTATACATTTTGATTCTCACTTACACTTTCAGTTTCTCACACTAGAGAAACTATTTGGTATTTACACATTTTCACTTAAGAATATGACCACAGTGTGCATCCTTTTAGCTATAAATGTCTCTAGTTTCTCATTCTTTATAGCTGAGTAGTACTCCATTTTATTTTTAAACACACACACACACATTTTCTTTATCCAGTCATCAGCTGAGGGCATTTGGGCTGTTTACAAGCTTTAACTACTACAAACTGTGCCACTATAAATATGGGTGCACATATATCACTGTGATATGATTCTTTTAATTCTTTTGGGAAGATACCCAGCAGGGGAATACCTGGGTCAAATGGGACCTCGAATCCTAGTTCTTTGAGGTATCTCCATACTGCTTTCCACAGTGGTTGCAACACCCTAATTTCAATCAGTGAAACTGAAAACATAATTAGAAACTTACCAATAAAGAAAAGTCCAGGTCCTGATGGCTTCACTGCTGTATTCTCCAAAAATTTGAGGAAGAGCTAATGCCACCACTTCTCAAACTCTTTAATGAAATCAAAAGGGAAGCAATACTCCCAAATTCATTCCTGGAAGCAAACATTACTTTGATTCCAAAAGCAGGGAAAGATGCAACCAAAAAAGAAAACCACAGGCCAATCTCCCTAATGAACATAGATGCAAAAATCCTCAGTAAGACACTGGTAAACAGAATACAGAGTACCAACAAGGAGGTCATATACCCTGACCAAATCTGATTCATTCCAGGGATACAAGGATGGTTCAACATATGTAAATCAATCAATGTAATACACTATATTAACAGAGTCAAGAACAAAAACCATATGATCATCTCAATAGATGCAGAAAAAGCATTTGACAAAATCCAACACCCATTCATGGTAGAAATCTACAGAAAATTGGAATAGATTGTCTCTATCTCAACCTTATGAAAGCTATCTATGAAAAACCAACACCCAACATCATATTAAATGGTCAAAAACTGAAATCTGGGGCTGGGGATTTAGCTCAGTGGTTCTGCTGCCTGCCTTGCAAGTGCAAGGACCCGAGTTCGATCCCCAGTACCACAAAAAAAAAAAACACCCTGAAATCTTTCATACTAAAATCAGGAACAAGACAGAGATGTCCACTATCACCACTCCTGTTCAATATAGTCCTGGAAACATTAGCCACAGCAACTAGACAAGAGAAATAAATAAAAGGAATAGAGATAGGAAAGAAAGAAGTTAAACTGTCATTATTTGCTGATGACATGATACTCTATGTAGAAGACCCCAAAAACTCCACCAAAAGTCTTCTAGACTTAAATCACAGATTCAATAGAGTAGCTGAACACAGGTCAATGCATAAAAATCAATAGTCTTCTTGTAAACAAATAACAGACTCACCAAGAGAGAAATTGGGGGAACAATTGCTTTCACAATAGCATCAAAAAAATGAAATATCTAGGAATCAATCTAATGATGGAAGTAAAAGATCTCTACCTTGAAAACTACGCTACTCTGAAAAAAGAGATTGAAAAGGATATTGGTTGATTTCTTGATAACAGCCATTCTTTCTGGAGTGAGATGGAATTTCAGCTTTGGTTTAATTTGCATCTCTCAAATGACCAGTGATGCTGAATATTTTTTCATATATTTATTTGCTGTTTTTACTTCTTCATCTGACAAGTGTGTGTTCATGTCAGATGCTCATTTTTGGATTGGGTCTTTAAATTTGAGGGATCTGATTTTTTTTTTTAGTTTTTTGTATATTCTAGATCTTAGTCCTTTGTCTGAGCAACAGCTGTCAAAAATGTTTTCTGACTCTGTGGGTTGTCTCTTCACTCTGTTGGTGTTTATTTTGTGGTGGAAAAGCTTGTTAATAAGATGAGATTCCAGTTGTTGATTCTTTTTGATATTTCCCATGTGATTGGAGTTTTGTTCACAAAGTCTTTGCCTACACCAATATTTTCCAGAGTTCTACCTAATCTATCTTCCAGCAGATTTAGTGTTTATGTTTTAATGTTTAGATTATTGATCCATTTCAATTTTAGTTTATTGCATGGTGAAAGATATGGGTCTAATTTTAACCTTCAGCAAGTGGAAACTCAGTTTTCCCAGCACCATTTATTAAAGAGGCTATCTTTTTTCCAGTGAAGGTGTCTGACTCCTTTGTCAAAGATAAAATAGGTGAGTATGTTTGGAGTTGTTTCTGCATCTTCCAATCTGTTCCATTGATCCTCAGGTCTGTGGTTTTGTTTGCCAATACCAGGCTGTTTTTAACACAGTAGCTTTGTAGTATAATTTCAAGTCAGGGATCGTGATTTCCTCTGCCTTGCCTTTGTTGCCCAGGATTGCTTTCACCATTGTAGATCTTTTCTGGTTCCAATAAATTTTAGGATTTTTTTCTCTAATTCTGTGAGATATGCTATTGGTATTTTGAATGGGATCGCATTAAATCTCTATAACAATTTTAGAAGAGTGGCCATTTTCACTATATTGGTTCTTCCTACCCAAGAACAAGGAATATCTTTCCAATTTCTGATATATTCTTTAATCTCCTTTTTTAGAGCACTGTAGTTTTCAATGTAAAGGTCTTTTACTTCCTTTGTTAGATTGAGTCTTAGGTTTTGTTTTTTTTTAATGCCATTGTGAAGGATGTTATTTTCCTAATTTCTCTCTTAGTGAGCTTGTTATTTGTGTACAGGAATGATATTGGTTTTTGAGTATTGACTTTGTATGCACCTATGCTACTGAATTTGGTTATTAAATCTCAAAGTCTTTTGGTGGACTTTTTGGGGTCTTCTATGTAGAGTATCATATCATCCATAAATAATGATAATTTAACTTCTTTCTTTCCTATCCTTATTCCATATCTTTCTTTCTCATCTAATTTCTCTGGCTAATGTTTCCACAATGATATTAATATGAGTGGTGATAGAGGACATCCATGACTTATTCCTGCTTTTAGAATGAAACTTCATAAACACATGGAAATTAAATACTGCCCTCCTGAGCAACCAATGAGTCACAGATGAATGTAAAGAAGAAATTAGACTGTTTCTACAGTAAAATGATCGTGCCAGTTCAACATACCAGAACTTATGAGATGCAATGAAAGCAGTTCTATGAAAGAAATTTATAGTGGTGAATTCTCATATCAGTAAAATAGAGTGAGTTCAAATAAACAACCTAATGTTGAAGCTCAATCTTCTAGGAAAAGAAGAGCAAGTCAAGTCCAAACTTGTACAAGGGAGAAAATTATAAGGATCAGAGGAGAAATTAATACAGTAGACACTAAGAAAACAATACAAAGAATCAATGAATCAAAGAGTTGGTTCTATGAGAGATTAAATAAAATTGACAAACCCTTAGTCAACCTTATCAAAAAAAAAGAAAGGAAAGAAAAGATTCAAACTCATATAATTAGGAATGAAACAGGTGAAATCACAACAGATCCTGCAGAAATCCAGAAGAACAGCAATACCTACTTCAAGAACCTATGTTCTAATAAGCTGGAAAACACAAAATAAATGGACAGATTCCTAGACACATATGAATTACCAAAGCTGAATCAAGAAGATATAAAAATTCTAAATAAATCAATATCAATTAATGAAATTGAAGATGTAATTAAAAACCTATCAAAAAGAAAAGCCCAGGCCCTGACAGATTCACTGCTGAATTCTATGAGAAATTTAGAGAAGACCTAATGCCACTACTTCTCAAACTCTTTAATGAAATTGAAAGGGAAACAATACTCCCAAATTCATTCATGGAAACCTTACTCTGATACCAAAACTGGACCAATCAAAAGAGAGAACTACAGGCCAATCCCCTTAATGAACATAGGTGCAAAAATCTTCAATACGATACTGGCAAACAATGCAGGAAATCATCAAGAAGACTGTATACCATGACCAAGCAGTATTCATCCCAGGGATGAAGGGATGGTTCAATATATGTAAATCAATAATTATAATACACTGTATTAATAGAGCCAAGGACAAAAACCATATGATCATCTCAATAGATGCAGAAAAAGGTTTTGACAAAGTCCAACACCCACTCTACAGAACTCTACAGAAAATTGGAATAGATGGTCTTTATCTCAATCTGACAAAGGCCATCTGTGACAAGTCAACAGCCAACATCATACTTAATATACAAAAACTGAAGGCTTTCACTCTAAAATCTGGATAAATAATTACACATATGATAGAATATGTTTCAGCCATAAAAAGAATAAAGTACTGATATATGCTACAATGAAAATGAGTGTCAAAAACATGCTAAGTAAAAAAAGTCAAACACAAAGAGGCCACACATCATGCAATTTCATTTATATAAAATATCCAGAGTATGTAAATCAAGAGACAGAATACAGGGGGATGTATTTCAGTGGTGCCGCCACCTGCCTCCCAAGCTCAAGGTCCCAAGTTCAATCCCTGGTACCAAAAAAAAAAAGAAAGAAAAGAAAAGAAAAAGAAAAAAGGAGAATACAAATGGGTGATTTCCAGCTGTTAGCAGGAAGAGAAGAAACACTGCTTAATCTGCCTGGGATTTACCTTGGAGCTGCAGAATATAGTTATAGTTTTGAAACTAGAGAGAGGTGATCATTGTACTATATCATGAATATTCTAAGTGTCAATGAAATCACTTTAAAATGGTTAAATTGGTGTTCTGTGAATTTCATTTTACATCATGATGATGATGGTGATGATGATAATTATATTATTCTTGGTTTTAATTTTGGATGCTAGGTATTGAACCTAGGCTACATTCTCAGCCTCTTTTCATTTTTCATTTTGAGACAGGGCTTCACTATGGTGCCCAGGCTGGACTTGCACTTGCAATGCTCCTTCCTGTCTCAGCCCCAGAGTGCTGGGATTACAGGTGTGCACTGTCACACCCAGCATGTTATTTTTTGAAATCATGATTTTTGAAGGATATTTCTAGACATGAAAAACTTTACATGATGTACCTATTGTTAAAATCTAAGCTTAAAATATAATCTCAATTTTGTGCATTTATAATGTGTGTATGACCCATATATGCAAACACACATACATCCACACATATGTCTATGCACATGTATGTTTATTTATATACATATTTACTATCCTTCCATCCAAAAACCTCAACAGAAATTCAAAACTCATCAACCTATATTATGTTATTTTATTTTTATGCTATTTAAAATGAGCATATGTTAATTTTATAGTTTGAGGAAAAACATTTTGTTGAAATTGAGTTAGGGCTTCACTAAAGTTTTCTTTAGCTCTGCCATTCTGTCACCAATTCTCCACATCTCTGTGACCAAATACCCAAATCTAAACAACTTAAAGGAGAAAGGATTATTTGGACTCATGGTTGCAAGGGTGTCAGTCCATGGTCAGTTGCCCTCAAGACAGAAACATCATAGTGGAAGGGTGTAGTCAAGGAAAACTGCTCACTGCATGGCAGACAAAAAGCAGAGGAAGAGCTGGAGAAAGAAGGGGTTGGGGACAGGAAAAATCCTTCAAAGCCATCCTCCAGTAATCTACTTCCTCCAACAGGGCCCCACCTCCTAATAAGGTCATTCAGCTCTGAACTCATCACTCATCATATACTCAGAACCCTCATCATTCAATTATCTCTCTAGTCCCTACCTCTGAACATCGCTGCATTGGGGATGAAGCCCTTAATACATGAGTGTCTGGGTTTACGTCATATTTAAACCATCACAAGGAGTCTGGGTCTGTTACATTTTCTGGAATACCTGTAGGATGTTGAACAAGAGAAGATAAGTGTCTAGAATGGACATGTAGAAAAAATGACTTAAGGCAAGAAGCAATGTTCGGACACAGAGACATCTAAAATGCAAAGTTTCACAGCCAATCTCTCTGTACAATTTAAGGCCTCATGACATTGTCCAGACCACTAGAAGAACATGGGGATCCATTTTCAACTTTCATAGCCCATGCTCTCTAATGGCTCCTTTAAGAATGAGGCATTCATGCTAACATCCACAGCTCTCCTGTGGACTCTTTCCATAATACCTGCATCTCTAAATACAGTAAATGCCCCTAGCCTGCTCAGCAACCCTACTGGAATTCCTATCCATTAAAATAAATTAAATTGCAGGGCTTTTCTTTCCTTTCCTTTTAAAAAATAATGTTCTTCTCTTAGTGTGTTTAGTGGGTGGTTTCTTAAAATGATCATCTCTTGTTTGGCTTAAGGGAACCTGAAATTTTTTGCTTTCCTTGATTCTACATATTTCTTCCTCTTCTTATAACTCTTCATGAGTGTGACTTATTACAAACTCTGACAGATAAAACAGGGAGTTTGATTTAATGTTCATGCAATCAGAGCATTTTACTCCATAGTCATAGACTTTTTAGTTTGTTTTGTTGTTAAATTTTACCCATCTTATCATCTTCAGTGATTCTCTCCGATCCCTAATTACCTTTGTGGCCTAAGAATCCTCACTCTGTCCCTCACTACTCTTGGGTTAATAGATAAAAAAGAAACTGAATTATTAAAATATTTGGGGTGAAAAGAGAGCTGGAGATTCATTTCTGCTGGTGGCTGGTGGAAAATTCCTATATGTGGAAAGAACATGTTCCTGGTTGGATAAGGAGAAGTGTCAAGCTTCATTTAGTGTTTCCAATAGAGACAAGCTTCACAGAGAACATCAATTCAAGGGCGATTTTAGAAAGACTGTGAGTCAAGATACAAGAAGTCATTTGTGGTGGCAGGAGATACAGAAGGTTGAGAGCCGGAGCACACAGATGTAGCAAAGTCACTGGCTATTCTCACATCCGTGAAAGAGGAAGTACAGGGAAATGCTATGGACAGAACTTGGGGACATGAGCAAACTGAATGTTAGGAATACAAGAAGTCAGCTGTCTTGATCTGTGAAAAGCACAGATTTTGCAAAAAAGTGTGAGAGGAGTTGAGTTCCTCGGTCACTAAGAAGTCACTGAGGGACACAGTGGTAGCATCTACCTGGAGAAAAATGGAGGCATTATCCTAAAACCCTGACTATGTGTCGATTTCATGGGTACCAACTTCAAATGAATAAGCTTATAGACTTGGATATGATTGTATTTCAAATAAGCTTCTCACAGAGCAGCAGTGTGTGCCCTCTAATGCCTGAGTATGTGTGTTTGTCCTGACAGTTGGGCATTGGTGCTGCTGGGAAAATGGAAAATCTGGGGATTTTAGAAGAGGCTGCATCTGCAAGTCCTCCCTTCGGTGACTGCTTTTTGTTGAATTGTAAAAGCTGTGAGCCCTCAATTGATAACCTGGCACACTGATTACTGTTTTTTCTGGATCTTTCTTTGAAAGGACACTAATCCAACCCCAGGGGAAATAAACAGCACTGGGATTAAAGAACAAAAGTTACTTCTTCCCCAACTTGACCTAGATGTCCTGAGGAGGTCAGCGTTTATCAAGAGGATGCCTCCCTGTCCTAGCAAACTGAGCAAAGCACTTGCATGATTTTCCTGGCTCCTCTGCGGAGCATTTGGTTCTCACACACTGGGCTCTCTCCATGGATTTCTTGCCTTCAGACTATACTCCACGCTTGTCTATATTAAATTGCAGTTTGCTATCTCTGGCTTTGGGTCATCTGCCCCCCAAAAATATCCCTCTGGATCCAACACATGGGACCTAATTAATTGTTCTACCTACAAGTTTGGTTTATCGAGAGAGAGATAATATATTCTAGTTGCTCCTTTACCAGCACTATTTCCATGCACAGGTCTGGGAGCTGCTGTGCTGGGAGAATGGCATGTTTTGTGCTTTAAGCAACATGAAAATCAGTCTGTGTTGTCACTTGTCATATCACAGATGTGTTGCTTCTCCTGTACATTACTCAGGGAGCCTTCATTTGATATCTGAAAATTCATTATTCAGGTGAAGAGATGGGAAGAACTGCCAGGCACAATAACTCTGAATGGATATTGCCTCGATGTTAACAAAACTTCTCATTTCCCAGGATTTTTCTGTGCTAATAATGCCAGGATATAATACTTCCATGGTGCTGTCTTCACATCTCAAAGAATTAGTTAGACAAAAAGGACAGAAGGAGTATGAGGGATTTGCCTGCTGCAAAGTATCATGAGCTTAGAAAGTGGTCGGGGCTGCCCACCACAATAGGAGTGCCATGCTCTGTCTTACTCTCCACACAGCCTGTGTTCTGCTTGGCTGTCTAGCATGCAGCATGGGTGTATGTGGAACCAAACATACTCTCCCCTGACGTCGGTTGTGACCAGTGCTCTGAGATGGCTGGTTGGAATGAGAAAGGCATCACTGGAAGAAACAACAGCTGTCATGCCCAGCATTATGGAGAACTAAGATCAACACCATAAGGACACCAAGGCGTGCACCAGGGAATCAGAAGACTTTGAGCTTAGTCTGTGACCAAAAGGTAGGGTCAAATGGTGGTGGGGTTGCACTGAGAGATGAGGGGACAAGCCGAACAAGTCTCTAGAGGCAAACAGGAATAGGAATAGGGGAGAATAAGGGGAGAAAAAATGACTAATCTCTGACCTACAAGACTTAGCAAGATCCAAACCATTTATTCAGTGATGTGTTCTTGGCCTAGAGCTATGTTTGATGGTCTGGGCCCAATGTAGCTACTTATGAGTTTTTATATCAGAGGTACTGGTGGAAGCCAGAATGGTCAAGGGACTGTTAGCAAATAGGCAGCTCTTTGGCGGCAGTGCCCAGCCATGAATGCCAGACTCTAACATTCTTGCACAGAGCTGATGGATGTCCTAGAGAGGAGATTGGGAAAATGTGACCTTATCCAAACTCCAAAAACATATAGGAACCAAGGGGGTCAGTTATCTACTACCTATCCCTGGAAGACCTATGCCTCTTTTCCCTTCTCCCTAGCCAAAGTGAAAATGGAGCCTGATCTTGGAAGAGAAATCTCCACAAACACTGCATGGTGCCAAGAGAGAAATGACAGCATGTGACTGGGATGTCCTGTCTGTCTGTCTCTCTCTCTGTCTCTCTGTCTCTGTCTCTGTCTCTCTCTCTCTCTCAGATCACAATCTCTAGTATTCCATCTTTTCAATAGATTTCTTAGTTTTGTTGACTTTGCAAAGAATCTTCCTATTGCAAACTTATGGAAAGAATCCCCTAAGAGCCAAACCCACTGTGCAGAAAGCATGCTTCACTTGCTGAGTATCGATTATTTACAGCTCACTCTAGCTGTTCATTTTTAGAAAAGTTTACATGGTTTGCCTGTGAACAAATCTTTCCAGGGTGTGCCCTGGGTAGGTTGAGAATGGGAGACAGATTCCTCCCAGGCAGTTCTTTTGGCCTGATCTTGGTAAAAAACCAGGTGGACTGAGTGGAGAACAGAGGAGTAGGACTCTGCTACCATGTCTGCATCTGTTTGCTCCTCATTAAACAGGTTCTCTGCACTCATCACAGGAGGATAATGGAGCCTATCCGAATGTGAACACCAGCACCCCACCTTTGTCCCTCAGCATGAGAACAAGGAGAAAACATCTATAGCAAAGGGCATTATAGACAGGGTTTTATACCTGGCTTCTGATCTAGCAGGCCTGTACCTGGCTCCAGGTGTCATCATCTACAACTCCCTTCACTTTCAGACTTGGCTCAGTTTCCTGGCCCTCAACACCTTCCGATCTCATGAAATCCACAGTGTGCAGGAGTATAGTTAAGGATGGAGAGGTTGAATTCTTTACTAGACTTCTCAAGGACAAACAATGTTTGAATACCCTGGCACCTGGTACAATGGCACCATCTTCTTGTCAACTAAGCCAGTGGACTAGTGAGTTGTCCCACTTGAGGGCCACTATTTTTCTTCAGGTTGACAATTGCAGAACATTGAACTAGAGTTCTCTTTAGCAGCAGTCAGTACTTTGTGAGTGTGCATTATACACAAATCTTGGTGTTCAAGCCTAAGGAAGCCATGTGGTGTATTAGTTTTAGTCTTTGACTCTGAGGACTTTACAGTGTATTTGGTGATAGAAGAATTATGCACGAAATAATAAAGTGGTTTATAAGGTCCTTACCTCTGCAAATTTTTCTCCCCTTCTTCCTCTTTAGTTTCACTAAACACCTCATCCTTTGCTCAAGCTTCAAGGTTACTTTCTCAAAAGAATCTGCCCTTCCTAGGTTAACTAACCTGCTCACTAGATTTCACTGAAATCTTTTCTGACCTTTTCCCCTTCACTTTAAAATTTCCTGTTATTCTGTTTCCTTCATTACTCAGTAGGCTATTGAAGAGCAAGCTCTTTGACCAGTGTCCTGTTCTCAATGAATAAATCAATTCATATGTTACATGTAAAAGCATTGAAGAGACTGAAGATCCTGCTAGTATTTAGAAGGAAATGAGCAGAATGATTCATTAAGGTATCATGGCAGCATTGTGAGATCGTGCAGTGTGAGTGATCTGGCAGGTTTTGTGATCCTAGGCAGCTGGTTCATGCAGTCACATCTCATAGAATGTCATGTTAAGATGTGAGGTCGTTACATGCTGTAAACGTGTACCAATAAAAATAAATATGTTTTAAAAAGATGTGAGGGCCCTTGGCCACAAGGAACCTAATGTGGGTTTATTAACATTACTGTAAAGAGGTGGTGCTGTGATTCTAAATGATCTCAAAAACTCTCTCTCTGAGGGTGTGTGTGTGTATGTGTGTGTGTGTGCATGCATGAGTGCACGCACATGTGTGTGTGTGTATCTGTGGTAGGTAGGCCAGATAAGTTCTTTTAGCCAAACTACTTTACCTAAATGCCACAGCAGGTAGCAGCCTTTGAGGAGTAGAAAACAGTCTTAATTATTTCAACTTTCCAGTTTAAGTTTTGGCATGGAAGCCTGGGCATACATGAAGAATTAAGTGTAGAAATATCTCTGAGCATAAGTGACACACATGAAGAACCCTTCACTAACAAGCACAGCACAAAAGGGACATAATCATGAAAACAACCAGTGGACAGCTAACTCAAACTGCATAAATAGACATACAAAAGGAAGGGAGAGAATGCCTGGAGGCATAAGGGCCTTGTAAGTCACATTGCTAGTTTTTGCATATTTCTTTTATAACTACCTACATAGTGAAGTCCCAGAAAACAGAGACTAAGATCAGATTCCATGTAGGCTCCTGGATACCAAATACTAAGATCTGTCTTATTATCTATCTTAGTATAACAGGCACTGCCATGGTGTGGATACTGAATGTTGCCCAAAGGCCCATGTGTTAAACACTAGATACCCAGGTGGCTTTACAGAGAGGCGGTGGGATCTTCAGGAAGAGGGGCCTTGTAGGGAATCCTCAGGTCACTGGAGATGCACTCTTGAAGGGTATTGGAGACCCTGGCTCCTTCCTCTTCCTCTCTTTGCTTCCTGGCCATGAGGTGAGAAGTTTGCTCTGCCGTGCATTCTCTGCTGTTGTCAGCTAGCACCCCCACCAGAGGCTCTACCATCAAGGGGGGCTGCCCAGTCATGGACCAAACCTGCTAAATCTATGAGCCAAAATAAATCTTTTCTCTTTACCAGTTAATCATCTCAAAGATTTGTTATACTGATGGGAAACTGACTAACACTGACACTCAGTACCTGTTGCTGCTGAAGAGCATCCCATTTGTTAGCAGACCATATGGAAGAAGACACAGGAAGGGGCCTGGTGAGGCTCATGCTGAAGGGGACGCTGGGCAGTCTAAGTCATAGAAAGACTTGACTTTGAAGAAGACTGAGAGTGGTTCTGTCTGAGTATTGGCAAGTAAATTGTGCATAATGGAAAGAGGAGTAAGAGTGTGGGGCTGTGCTCAGAAGTGATGTGGGTAACAGGATTCTTGCTACCAATCTAGGGAAGGTAAGTGAGGGTGGGGGAAAAGATAATTATCATGAATGACTGCTCACCACTAGAAACACTGCCTACATCTCTGGATGTCAGGCTTGGCTATGATTCAGGAGCTTGTGTGTAACAACTGAGAGGAGATGTTACAAGGGTGCTGCTGGTCAGAGTTTGATACCATTTCCTGAATTTAATAAATTTGTATTGAGGATCTAGTGTTGGCTTGATATACTATGCAGAGAGCTAGTAAATACAATGATAGCTCCAACACAGTCCCATCCCCACCTGACCTGGTTGCTCTGCCTGAGTAGGAAGGAATGCATTACAAGGTTCACACTCCATGAATAGGGCTTTTAGAAATAGAAGCATGCTGAAATGTCTGAAGAGGGCAATCACCTGCTTGCCTGATGCCTGAGGAAGGTGATTTAACTACAGAATCCAGATTGGACCAAGAGGAGGAGCTGAGTTGGGAGGCTAGCCAAGGGCTGCAACAGTCATCAGGGAGAGAAGTGGCACCTGGCCTTGAGTGAGGCTAGAGATGACAAATGACTAGAGAAATGTCTCCCATTCTGCCCATGTGGTGACACTGAATAATGAGGACAGAGCATGGGGGAAAGACAACTGCAGAGTTTTCATCCTCACTAAACTAATCTCCTAGGGGGTCTTTTGGAGACTTGTGCAAGGAGCACAGGCTGGGAGCCTGATATTAGGGCTCGCCTTCTAGCTAGTGGACCTTGGAAGAAATCATTTAACTTCATTTACCTTACCTTTTTTAGCTTAAGAAGAAGTTATTTCTGCCTTAATTTGCCTATCATTTACAACAGTATTTTGATGAGAAAAGTATGTAATAGATGACATGAATTAATTATATGCTAAATTATACTATTGATGGCAATAATGACTGAGATTTGTACACTGCTTTACACTTTGCAAAGTGTTTCTACATGCATTATTTAATTTGATCCTTATGAAAAGCACTCAGATAAATATAATTATTTCATCCATATTTTATGAATGAGGAAACAGACTTGGAGCCTTGTCCTGATGCTACAAGAAATAAGTAGAAGAGCCTAGACTGAAACCTCCCAAAATCTTGCCTGCTCTACTTGGTGAGAACTTAGAGGTTTCAATTATTTATCATCAACTCTGAATTCTTGCTGCATGGAAGAGAGCGTTAGACATTATGGTTGTACTATTCTTATTGTTCAGGACATTTATTTATTCCTTGGACTAGTCCTTCATTATACATTTAATGATCACTTACTGTGCACCTAGTATAGGGCTAGGCACTGGGGATAAACCCATGAGTACAGTATGGTCCCTACCAACAAGGACTCAGCCTAATGAAGGAAGTACAATTGAGAGGTAAATAAATATTTAAATAAAGCGTGCTAAGCTCTGTCTCTGAAGCACAAATGAAGGTCTACTGTGAAATGATATGTGCCAAGGTCTATTTCATCAGGGGCAGGTTACATTTCCTTCCATTCACAAACCTAACCTCTAACAAAACATTCAAGAACTCCCTCAGTTCCAGATCATCTTACCCTGCTTCACTCAGAACCTTAATAGACTCTCTTCTACCACCATCTAT
This sequence comes from Heterocephalus glaber, assembly GCF_000247695.1. The sequence goes on from NW_004624771.1 coordinate 4,846,938, forward strand.
GGTAGCTTAATTTCATCTTATGTTCATTCATTTATTGTGCACTATATGTTTTCTATACTTCTTCCATGGAAAGCATTGTATTAGATACATGGTAGTGTTATCAGGCAGTGCCTGTTATTCATTTATGCCACTGGATCTGAACATAGCAGGCAATCAATAAACATTTGTTTGACTGATTAAGATTCCCAGATGGAGAATCCACATGGTAGGGAGTTACCAAAATGAATCTCCTGAAAGCATTTCCATTAAACCCAGAAAGTGAGTTCAAGAGTGCCGGCAGTGCTTCTGTAGTGCATTTCTATTTGATAAAGGTGGTATCCAAGCCCGCCCTGATCCCCCAGGCCACAATGTCTGGGGCTCCAGCAACTATATTCTGAATGTGCAAACTTACTGTCATAAAGGAAGGAGAACAGAAATAATTTTTTGAAACAGATCTTCATCCAGCAGAGAAGATGTTAAAAAGCAATAAAGAAAGGAAAGAAATTTATTGTTGTTATTTTTACCTGCATCCTGTTTCTGGCTGCGCTGCTGCCTTCTGAAGGGGTCTTGGCACATATGCTGCTTCTGAGTGCCAGTTTTCCCATCTGTAAAATAATCCTTGCCCTTGATCTTCAGCTCACAGGGGTGTTTGGAAGCCTAGAGAGACAATGTCTGTGCTATGCGTGCAGGTTCCCAGACAAAAGGCATTGTAATAAAGGCAATCACTCCTATTTTTAATGTACACCATGCGTGGTTCAGAAGTGTTTCCTGCCCTATCCCCTTTCCTTGTGTCTCCTCACCCAACAGTCTTTCCTGTGCTTTTACATAGAAGCACAATGATTCTGATCTACCTGTGGTGGGATTAATTGAACAGAATCCTGTGGAATCTAGTTTACCAAGCCTGCCTGTTTTTGCAAGCTCTTATTATTGAGAAAGCCAGAAAGACATCACTTGGAAGAGTGACTCATTGGCTCCCTTATAAGGTCAGCTTTCTCCAGAAGGGTCTCCTTGTCCCATAAAGCTATCTCCTCATCTGAAAGTCACTTCACACTGTGATGGCTGGATCTGGGGACTGTCTTGCTCTGTTGCCTTGGCAACAGTTGCTGTTTGCTGAGAGCGAAGTTTATAGTTTGGTTGTCATTGTCTTTCCTTCTACCACATGGTACAAGAGTGGTGAATAAACTTTGTGGATGGAGTGACTCAAAGGAAACAGTCCAGTGAGTGACAGGAGAAAGGAAGAACAAGCACAGAAAACCTATAGAAAGGCCACTGTTGGGTTTTGGGAACCCAGGGAGTGGTTAGACATTTGAAAAAGCTATTCAAAGCAGGAAACAATTGTTTGTGAATGATGAAAAGACAGTGGGTAGACTTTGACATGACAGAGCATTCCCTTCATGAAAATTATATGAACAAGGGACTTTATAATCCCTCCTGAATATCTCTTCAGGGTGGACTGGAGAGCCACATCTGGTATGTTTTCCTCATTTTCAGTGAACTTAGATAATTATGAATCCACTGATGTTTACTGAGGGCCTACTCAGGACAAAGCCTCATGGGAAATACAATCTGGCAAAAGCCTTCCCTGGTGTACTGTGTGTCACATATGTCCTTAAACCACAGGCATACTATTTAAGTGGTTTTACTTGACACTAGCTTATTCTTTTTTCTTTTCCTTTTTTCTTAATTTGAAACACTTAGTGTTACGGTTTAGGTCTAAAATGTCCTTCAAAAGTCTCGTGTGTTTGGAGGTGGGACTTTTGGAAGATTATTTGATCATGGGAGTGCTATGCACCAGTGGACTGACCCATTGATGAATTCATAGTTGAATGAGCTGTTAGGAGATGAGGCTTGATTGAAGGAGGTAGGTAACTGAGGGAGTGAACGACAAGGGTGTGTTCTTTTCCCAGCTCCTCTTCCTCATCTTCCTCCTTCTCCTCCTTTTTCTTCCTCTCCCCCTACCCCGGCCCCTTCCTTCCTGGATGCCATGGGGTGAGCAGCTTTTCTTCTACCGCACTATGCTTTTTTGCCTTGGAGTCAGCCAACCATGGACTGAACCCACTGAGCCATGAGTCTCTTTAAAGTTTTAGGTTTCAGGTATTTTATCCTAGCATTGGGAAAGTGAATAATACACTTGGCATAACTGTACACGAAATGACACCTCTAAGACTTTCAAGTTTGAAAAAAAAGAATGTTCTGACATCTTCCAACTGCCAAGCTCCAACTCCTACATATGCTTATTCTTTGTGTTGTCACCAACTACAACACTTAAATTACAGCAAAAGCAAGTTGGATTTCATGGAGATACAATTATGGTATTTCTTCATCTTTATATTCATTCCTTCAGCAAATCTTCATTGGATTCTGATTGTTTGCTGCTGCGCAGTGTACTAGGCTTTTGGAGTACAGTAGTGAAGAACACAATAGATCATGTCTGCCTTTTGAGATGCTGTGTTCACATTCAGTAGCATAAGCAATTCAGGGCTCACACAAGTGCTTCTGATATTAGCAGAAATTAGATGGAAGATACAGAGTTGCCACCCAAAGTTTTTCACACATGACGTAACCTTAGAGTGGAAAGGGCCTTTTGAAACTATTATTTCCAACCTCTCATTTAAAGCAGGAATCCCTGTTTCAAGCATCCCTTAAGGACATTTCCACCTCTCACACATTCTTTCAGCCCTCACTACTTATCTGGCAACAACTCTATTTCCTGAACATTCCCTGAATCTCTCCACCCACATCTCCCACCTGCCTTACTCTAATCATGTCCTAGCTGGTCTCCTTGCTTCCATTCTGTTTCTCTTCTGTAATCCATTCTCCACACAGAAGACAGAATGATCTTTTAAAAATGCAAATTAGATTATTTCTTCTTTGCGTAATGTCCTCCAAAGGCTCCTCTATACTTAGATTAAAATTTTAACTCTCCACCTTCCCCATAAATCCCTGACACATTTAGTCTCCACCCATTTCCCCAGGCCTCACTCCCCTGACATCCCAGCCTTGCATCTATCAATGTCCAGGAGGCAATTTCTTAATTTCTTTTTTTCTCTCTCTCTCTCCGTTTTTTTGTTTTGTTTTCATTTTGTTTTTTGAGACAGGATCTTGCTAGGTATTTGAGGCTGGCCTTGAACTCACTACATAACCCAGGCTGGCCTTAAACTTGCAACAATCCTCCTGCTTCAGCCTCCCATGTGCTGGGATTACAGATGTGAGCCACCATACCTGGCACTGATTTCTTATTTCTACTCCTGCCCCAAATACCACACACACACACACACACACACACACAAACAAATTCCTTCACAAATTAAGCTCCTTATTAACCATCATTAGTTTATGTGATTTTTTCACTTCTACTTATAAATGTATACTACAGAGTAGGTATTCATAATTATTTGTGAAATTTAAACATCTGGCATCCTATTCTTGAGTGACAAAAGACTAAAGGTCCCCATGTATGCATTTTTAAGAATTTGTTTAGGTTTTTTTATATTGTGCACATTTTTTCCCTTTATTTTTTACCTATGGGCCGTTGTCCTGCTACATGAAATTAACTCATTTCCGGTTTATATAACCTCTTTTAAAACTGCTTAGAGATCTTAGGTCTCACCCCATCTTCTGTTTTCCAGGTTAAATACAGTCCCTTTAATCATCTGACCCATGCCAATTTTCAAACTCTTCACTTTCTTGCTTTCTATTTTCTTCAAAAACTACCAGTTTGTCTATTTTTCCTCTTAAAACGTAGTGATTGGTTTAGTTATATAGCGCAGCTATCTAGGGAAGAAAGGATGAGTCAATTAACAGGAAAGTTTGGCTGCTGAAAAAGAAACTTGATCCAATGTTATAAAATGCCTATTGATCACTTACATGAAACTAGTTTAATGTCTGACCAATTAAATCTAATTGAAGGCACTGCTTTGGCAAGCCAAGTACACATTCCATTTTGAGCAGCAAACGGTGTGCATACTAGTGAGAGGAGTTGCAACTCATTCTTTGTCTTTAACTTCTCATAATACATGCGGGTACTCAATAAATATGGTATCAAAATAATTATAATAAAATTATGCAAAATCTAAGCCTGGGTAATTAATGAAGAAGTATTTGAACTGTCAGTGGTGTCTTGAGCCCTAAAGGAAAAAATAATAACCTGACAATATAAGTGAAATATGAGATCAACCAATTAATTAGCAGAATAATTTAATCTGATGCTCTGAAAGTAGGCCAATTAAAATGCACTGTTACTATTTAACATTGATTAAGCAAGGTGCTAGATCCTGAACACAGTTTGAAAATAGACCTGATTCCTACCCTCAGGGAACTTAAAGCTAATTTAGGCTGTTGCATATAAAAGAACAAAGGAACAGGAGGGGTGATGTTGATTTGATTTACTTCCTAGAGCTCCTTCTCCCAGTGTTGAGAAGGGACAGGAAGGGGTTGTTTCTACCCCTGCATTGTTTCAACCTTCTGAGCACATTCAGCAGCCTCAACCTTCTCCTTACCTTCCTTAGGAGTGGGAAAGGCCAAATTAAGACAGAAGAAAGTATTAAAAAATACTTTCCCCACATGTGAAGTCTATACTCCAGCTACCCAGTGAAAAAGAGGAACCCAGATATCATTAGTGTCTTTGATAATTCATTAAAAAATTCATTGGGTGTCAATGAAACAATAACAATAAATACAAAAAATAATTTAAACCATCTTGCTTTCCAGTGTACTTAAGGAAATGGGAAATGCATGTACTCACTCTCCAATTCTCCCATTTAATGACAATACAAGAATAAATCACACAGTAGCCCCTTAACTGCTCATTTAACTGTAAGAAATTCTGATCTGACATCAGTAATAACCTAAATGTATTTATAATTTTCAAAATGTTCTTTAACCTCTTAGAAGCCTTCCCCATGTGAGATGCCTAAGTTTCATAGCCTCCCCTTCAGTATTCCTGCTGGTGGTGTTGGCTGAGCAATACGTTGATTTCATAACCTGGCCTGGAAAAGAGCATCCCCCGTGCCTTCTTCCTTACTGGAAGGAAACACGAGCCAGTATCCTCGGTCTCTTTTTTCTGGATTACATGAGCCCCAGTAGACTGCACTGAAGCTTTCATCCTCTTCCATTCTCCTTGGGGGCCACTGGACACCATCCAGAAGACGCTGAGGGAGCTGAGGCTGGCTGGTGCCACTTTGTCTCAGAAGAGGCTCACCCAAGGTGGAGAACTGATACACATCATGCTCTCATTAGAGGTTTCAGCAGTGGTAAAGGTCAATAATGGACATTTATTTGCCAAAATGCATCACAGGCTCCACAAACACAGTAAAGTATTGTACCTTAGCACAAAAGAGCTCTCCATTCATATATTAAAGCTGTTACAAAACAACATTAGGCAACATTTATATTCCGCTATGTGTCCCTGACTCTAGGTTAGGAAGTACTTAAATTTACTTAAATCAGTCATGTTGCTAATAGCTTGACTTGATCCTCTGATATGTATTTAGATAAAAGCTGTACAGGATCACAAATAAAACCTATGAGCCTCGGAATCCCTTTTATCTTTTTTTCAGTGGTGGTGGTGCTGGAAATTGAACCCAGGGCCTTTGCACTGAGCTACATCCCCAACCTTTTCCATTTTTTTATTTTGAGACAGGGTCTCCCTACATAGCCCAGGTTGGCCTTGAATTCCTGGCAATCCTCCTGCCTCAGCCTCCTGAGCGCTGGGATTTCAGGCATGTGCCACCGCGCCCAGCTATGAACAGGGTATTGCTAGTCACTAAGTTGCCCAGGCGAGGCTCAGACCTGTCACCCTCTTGCCTCGGCTTCCCAAAGTGCTGGGTTACAGGTGTACACCACCACGACCAGCTAGTAATCCCTCCTAATCCATGGGGAATACATTCCAAGACCTCCAGCAAATGCTCAAAACTGTGGATAGTACTTAAATATACTTACATACACAGGATTGTGTTTTCTATATGCCCTGCAGCATTCTGATATAGGAAATGGTATAGGACCTCCAAATGATATAGGGGAAATGTTAAAACTCCCAACCTTCTAGATGTCTGACTCGCCAAGTTTATGTTCCCCCAAATTGAAAAATGAATCCCAAGGGACAGTGGAGGTTAAGAGCAGGAAATATTTATTGAGGGGAAAGATACAGCTCCTGAGAGGCAGGAAGGGACCTAAAAGTAGATTGCCGAGGACCCCAGTTCTCAGTGGAAGTTTTATAGAGCACAACCACATGTGTGCAACGTGGGTTAGAGCTATGGTCCACCAATAAGATTACAAGTATAATTGCTTAGGTAACATTGATCCAATGGGGAAGCAAGTCACATAGCAAGTATACATGGAAGGAACATGGAACTTTTCAGGAAGAATGAGTCTGAGGGTCTTGGTTATTCACCGAGATGACAGATACCTATCTAGACTTCATCAGATTAGGTGTTACCATTACAAACAGCTGAGCTAGATAGAAGTACCACAGGGAGTCAGATAGGCTAGGTCCTCCAGAGAGTCAAGACAAAGGTGGAACATATCACAACTATGGCTGGAGACACATCTGTTAGAGAGTGGGCCTCAAGATAAAGACAAGATGATCAAATCTACATACTTCCTCAAAGAACAAACATTGAGCCTAATGAAGTCTAGATAGACATCAGCCACCCTGGTGGGTGAACAGAGACCTCTAGACCCACCATTTCCTAGGATAATCTTTGTTCTTTCCATCCATGCTTGTTACGAGACTTGTTTCCCAATTGGACTACCATTACCTAAGTGACTACACTTATAATCTTATTGGATGGTCATGGCTGTGGCCCACGTTGTACCCAAGTGGGTTTTATTTCTTAAAACTCCTCTGTAAACTGGGGTACCCAGGCTACCCACTTGAGTGCCCTCCTGCCTCTCAGGAGCTTTCCTATCAATAAATATCTTCCTACTCTTGACCTCTGTTGTTCCTAGAATTCATTCTTTGATTTTCAGAGAACAGGAGCTCAGTGTATCAGACAGCTAACAGGTTGGGAGATATAATATTTCATATTTCATCTGTGGTATTATTTCCTGTATCTTTATCAATTATCTTAGGCCTGGTCATTTCATCTTTATCTTGAGGCCTGGCCTCCAACAGATGCACCTCTGGCCACAGTTATAATGTGTTTTTACCTGTGTCCTGACTCTAGCCTAGCCCTGTCTGAGTGCCTATAATATTTCTACCTGGCTTAGCTGTCTGTACTTCCATGGTTTGCCCTGGCACTGCCTTTGCATCACTAATCATGTGCTTTGGGCCATTATTAAGAAAAATAAGGGTCATTTAAACACAAACACTGCTATTGCCACAACAGCTGATCTGATAACCATGACAACTACTAAGTGACTAATGGGGGGGAGCCCTGTGTAGTGTGGACATGTAAGACAAGGGATGGTTTGTGTTCTGTGTGAGATGGAGTGGGATGTGTGAGATTTCATCATGCTGCTCAGAAGAGCATACAATGTAAAATTTATTGCTTATTTCTGGAATTATCTACTTAATGTTTTCAGACCTGAGTTGACCATAGGTAAATAGAGCTATAGAAAGAGAAACCTCTGGCCGGGGATTTAGCTCAGTGGCTTTGCCACCTGCTGCGCAAGTGCAAAGATCCGAGTTCGATCCCCAGTACCAAAAAAAAAAAAAAAGAAAGAAAGAGAAACCTTGAATAAGCTCACTATAATTGAGCTCTTTCTGAAGTTTACTAAAACTAAGTGTTTTCTATACATCATTTTATTAAATCTTCACAGCCTATGAGGTAGACATCGACATTAATTCTCACTTTATAAAGAAACTGAAGTTTAAAAATAAAGTTAAGAGGCAATTGACTCAAGTCTGTTTGGTATTGTAACCAGCTCCTGTCAGCTCTCTGGTCCTTGTTTTGGGACGAGTATTGAAGCCAACAAAACAGCAAACAGCAAGTGGTGGGGAACAGTTGAATGCGTGTTTCTTAGAAAGAATAAACAAAAAGTTCTCCACTGGTTGCAGAAGGGGGTTCCATAAGGCGAACACAGTAGATATTTTGATCCACTGGCCTTTTATACAGCTTGGGGGACTGGTGACAGAAAGCAGGGACGTTCCTGGTTGAAGCTAGGCCTTTGAGGTCCGAGTGCACACTGCTTCATTCGCATTTTACTTCCGCCAAGGTCTCTCCCCTTTGGCTGAGGACTGTTCTTTGTCTCTTAGGCCCTGATCGTTCGTTTTGGTATGTAAACTCGCTTAGGCCTCGACTTTTAGTTTACTCTAAATTACCTCCTGAGGACCTCTGTCCTATCTGACTACCTTCCCCTATCTCCCGGCTTCAGGATGAATTTGTCTCCTCGGAATCTATGCTTTCCTGCTGCCTTGATAATATGATGTCAGGGTATGAAACTGCAAAAGCTGCTTGGACCTACCTGATTTTTGACAACTTGCACGCCATTCCTCTCCCTAAGGAGCACATCAGTTTATTTAGCCTTTGCGTCCACTAACTTAATCTCTCTTCATAAACTTTACATCCACTGCATACATATGATATCAACACAATTACAAAAAGTTGCTGAAACTAAGTGCTAGCATCTCCATGGTGACCACCCTGTCTCCACTGTGTCTGTGGTTACATTTGTGCTCTGTAGTAATCATCTAATTAATTGAGTTTACTTTTTAAATTTTTTACATTATTTTCCTCATTATCCCAGTCTGAAATTAGCAATTTATACTCCACCTCTGCTCAGAAAGAAAAAATAGAAAAGAAAATGGAATAGTTTTGTGGGTTTTTTTCTGACAGTCACAATGTATCACTTTCTTTGTCCTGAGGGCTAAAGTAATGTTTGAAATCACAGCAAATTGGGATGCCAGGGCCAAATCCATCTTCTTCTATAGAGCTTTCTATTCTTCCTTGGAATTCCTTGCGGTCTTCCATTTATTTAGTGCTGCAAATGTTACATCTGATTCCCCCAAATAAACTGTGCAAAAGCCCCTCTCTACTTTAGTTCCCCAGCCCAGCCACCATAGGCCAGGTAGCTTCAGGGAAGTGTCAATTTGGTTTTTTGCTTGAAATTTCTGATTTTAATATTTATTACCACTCTGAGGCAAAGGTCTGAGGTACAAAGAACATGCGACATTGAGGTGATTATCTGAGTATCCTTGGGCTAGTGAGGTAGTAGAGAGGAAAAGGTTTTGTCTGATTTGACCAAGGCCCTTACTCTGGTTCCTTTGGCCATTGTAACTGGGGATGTTCTGAGGGCTGGAGAGGTGACATGATTAATTAGCAGCATACAACTAGTTCGCCACAAGGCTTAGACAGGAAACAGTTCTCTTCACTCTTGCTTTATCCACTCTTTTGGCCTCCTCACCGTACCCTTTCTCTGACTAAATGAGTATATTCAAAGAGCGGAAAGTAACGCCTCTAATACAGTACTATCCATCCCCCAACTACACACCAGAGAAAACTACTCAATGGTAATCTAATATGCTGGACATACACCTCCCGCCACAGGAGTACGGCCAACCTGCAGAAGGAGCAAGGTGCATCATCATGCTGAGTGGCATGTGGACACTCCTGGAGGTCTGGAGAATTTTATGGTCAGAGTGGAGCAGAGAACCAATTATGCAAATCATGACCCAATTAAGAATTTCCTTTTGTGCGCAGAGTCCCAGCATTGCCCAGCCTTGTCAGTTATTCAAATGAGCAAATTTTACCTGGTCTCATTAACATGCAGTTCTTAAAATGGATATTCCTCCAATGAATGTAATAGCTTGGTCTCTGTAAGTGTAATTTCCCCAAATGTGTAAGTGGCTCTAAGTAGTTCTAAAAGTTTAAAAAGCTTCACAAGTTCCTTATTCATACTCTATTGATTGTTAATAAAAGTTCCACCAAATGGAAGTCAGCGGACAGGACCATCATAATGCAGATGGGGAAATTACTTACTGCCAGCCTTACTCTTCCTGTCATTTTGCGCGATGGCTGCCCCTCTACCGACTCTGAGGCTCTTTGAAAAGATTGACATCTGGTCTTGATTCTTTGGTGTGGCTTCATGTCAAGGAGAGAATCCAGCCACATCTCTGTATCCAGAAAAGCACTGGACATTGAGATAATGTTTGATAATTTGAAAAATTAAACTTGACCTTCTATTTGTTCCGTGACGTGATCACTGAGTTCTGCCTTAATCTTTCCCTCTCCACTTGAATTCCGGTAATATTCACCCATCTACCTCTGTGGCTTCTTTTCATAAATGTAATTTCATGGTGAAAATTTGAAAATAATGTGCAAGCAGTTGATTGCCAGGAAAGGCAGTTGCTTCAGCTTTTCTTTTCTTACAGACACTTTAATAAAACACCAGTGAGCTTTTTCATTGTAAATAACCAGAGAGACAGATAAACATGTAAAGAAATTTATATAATGCCAGACATGTAATATAAAATTATCATACCATAATTATATTAAAATATGTACAGTTTAAATTTATATGCATTTAATATATAGGCTGCCAATTTTATTATTAAGGAAATCTAGATATATGTTAGAAAATTGAATGTTAACTTTTTGAAAGTCTATTTTGCACCTATGGGATATTTAAGAAATTTTTCTTTGCAGGTTGTGGTAATTTTAGCAAGAATATCGTAATACGACTCAGTCACAAACAACTTCCATGTATTGAAAATTGGGTCTGAAATAAGATTTGGGTCGGTCATTTTCATAAATGAGGTTATATTTGTGCATGTAGCTCCATTTTTAATAATTTTTAAATCTGAAATTAATAAAAAGCTTCACTGAAAATTTTTTTAGGGGAAAGACATTGCTTAATTGCTTCACTCCATGAAATGCCCTTAGGGCTTTATCTAGGTATTGTGTCTTTCAGCAGCCATATTGCTGTTACTTTGCTAACACATTTTATAAAGACAGCAAAATTTAGTGTACAGATTTGCAATAGGCTGGAAGTTGCAACCTAGGAACATTTAATTGTCTGGCAAATAATATCTTGTTTCTAAAATCATAATTATTCTTCATGAAATGTCAAGGGTTTGTTTTTCTATAGCTATTCATTAATAAATTACAATTTTTATGAGAATTAAGTACTTATGTGTGAGATTTGGGCTGAGATCACTCCACTCCTAGGACAGGAGGTCACCATCATCTCTTCCTCCAGGTCAAGAACATGACTGGTAGACCTACCTGTCGGTCATTACTGCAAAGGAAACAAGGATGAATCAAAGATAATAATAAGGCTCAAGGAGGAAAACATGTATGTAGGATGAACTTCTCAGCCTTCACCTTAATCCCATATCTTTATTTCAGTGATGTACATGATATAAAGTAGCTATCACAAAGATCCTTCAAAGTACATTCTTTCTTCCCTCCTTTCCCCTCAAAATTCCCAAGATGGTCTTCTCTAAGAATGCTTTTAAGTCTTCAGATGTTCTGAGTACCTATATTGTTGGATGCATTGCCTCAAACCATGTAAAACATGTTTGTATATTGTGTACATGTTTAATGTACCCACTTCCCACATTAAACAATTTATATTGATTATAGATGACTTGATTTGAATTATGGTTGACTATCTGGAATAATAACTTTTTTAGACATTTAAACATTTATTAGTTTTCTATTAACATTTTTTTTCCACATTTTAGAGATTTACTTATTTATTTTAGCTCTCAAGTATTTTTGAAGCCCTGTAAATCAGTGGATTCCAGATACTGAACCTAAACATCTTCCTCTCATGTCTGAGATAAAAATTATCACTGATACTAATCAAAGCTAGTCTTTTCTTTTATGCCTTCAGTATTAGCCATAGTAACCATCAACAAGCTCTTAGAGACCACGTGACTGGAGGCAATGAAAATGAGGAGTAAAAATCCCTATAATAGAAAACATTACTAATTTGTCTTCAGATGTTACTTGAGCAATCCATTTAAAATGAGCCTCCTGAGAGAATTGGGCTTCACTAGATGGAAAGAGGTGGGCATGGAGTAGGCATCCCAAACAGGAAAACAGCATTCTCGATGATCTTAAACTACGATGATCTTTATCTTCCTGATTTTCAAAGACTTTAGAGACTGTGATGGTTAATTTTAGGTGTCAACTTGACTGAGCTAAGGAACACCCACATCGCTGTAAAGCATTATCCCTGGATATGTCTGAGAAGGCGTTTCTGGAAGAAATTGATATTCGAATCAGTGGTCTAAGTCAGAAAGAGCTGCCCTCACCCAGTTCATGTGGGCACCATCCAATTAGCTGAGAACCTGGATAGAAAAAAAAAAGGCAGAAGAAAGGGGACTTCTTCCTCTCTTCTGGAACTGGGATATTTTCTTCTCCTTTTGGACACCAAAACTCCAGATTCCTCAGCCTTTGGACTTCAGAATTTGCAATAGTAGCCCTTCAGGTTTTGAAACCTTCTGCTTTGAATTCAGAGTTATACCATTAGTCCCATGGTTCTCAGGCCTTTGGACTTGAGTGGAACCTTGCTGCCAAGCCTCTCTGTTTCTCCAGCTTGTGGACAACATATTGTGGGACTTCTTAGCCTCCAGAATCATGTGAGTGAATTTTCTTGACAAGTTCTTGCCCATGAATCTATATCTATACTTATATCTTGTATGTCTATATATCTATATCTACATCCACATCTATTGAGTATTGGTTCACGTAGAGACCTTGGGCCAATTGTTTTTTTCTTATTGCTCAGATTGCCCCTTCTCTGCCTGCGATATTACTTCTAATTTCATGAAATTAGATTCTGCTCTCAGGAGACTATCCCGTCTCATTCTTTTCCTTCTCTTTAGGTTCTTTCTTAGTAATCTCAAGGCTGTAGAACTCAATCCTTCTCGATCTCCAGGCCCAACTCTTCTTTTGGCTCAAGGATTTTGCATTGTTGTTTTTGTTTCCTTGCATGATAGACCCCTCCATGCATCCCAGACTAAGCATATCAGTTCCTCCAGAAAACTTTGCCCTCTGTTCTATAGTCCTTCTTCAGGTTACTACCAGAAGATTTCCTTACACATTTAGATCTAAAATCTTAGAGTCATTATTGACCCCTCCACACACACATTTGGCCCATTCCATCTAATCGGTTGTTTGTCCCTCCACTAACTTCCTCTCCTCTTTCACTCCTTTGTCATCCTATCCCATTTCCCACTTAATCATTCATTCCTTTATTGAATGACCTCCTATCTAGTCTCTGCCTCCACTGCCCCCAGTATAGACTATACACTCAAATTACAGAACCCCCATTTCTCATCATGAGAAGGGTAAGAATGGACGTGGATGTAAGAATGGTAAGAATATCCATTAGTTCTCTAACAAATAAAGTTCCCAGGGTTCAGGCTTATTTGAGGGATCTCTACCTACCTCTTCAATTTTAAATTAAATACTTTTATATACACTTTGCCCAATCACAGTAGATTCATTTACTGCTTCTCACAGTCCTCTAGAACTTGGACTCAGTTTTTTTTTATCAGAAGTCCTTGCTTCCCACACCAAAATCTGATCTTTCCCTAAAGATTCACCCCAAAGGCTAACTCCTTCACAGAGCCTCCCCTTGGTGGGATTGCTCTCTCCATCACTCCCCTCCCTCTCTCAAATCCACATTTTATTGAAAGAAAATTTCTCCTCTTCTGAATTCACACTTAATTTTTTTAATTAACTAACTTTTCTGTTTATAATCCCACGGAATTTTACCCACAGCTCTTAGGGCAATTATTGCACTTTGCATTGATTTGAGAGATGTTCCTCCATAAATATCTGGTGGATGAATGAGTGCAGCTTTTATAGATTTTTCTTCCTCTAATAAGCCTGCCTTCACATCTCTGAGTCAACTGAAAGAATATTATACATGGAGTGAATTTATGTTTGCTCACAACAAGTTATTTTAAAGGATAATTTGAAAGGGTGCTTATTTCTGGTGTGGAATAGCCATTTTTTATATAACTATAAAAAGAGAAATTAAGCTGGTGATGAGGTGGTTTCTCTGCTATCCTCGTAGAGAATTTTTGAGCCAAAATTCTGTATAAAAAGAGAAAGAATGAGCCAGAGACAATTAACAGTAACAACAATAATAATTTAAGAATAATTATTTATTAAAATGTGCCAGACACTGTTCTATATAATATGTACACATATTTTTACCCTTACATTTTACAGATTTGCAAATTGAGACTTAGAGTAGTTCCAATTATCTAAGTACTCAAGCTTAATATTTAAAATCCATGCTTGGGTTTTATTTCTCTGGATCAGACACTATTCCCTAAAATATTTCCAATCACTTAAACCTCATAAGATTCCAAGAACCTATCTTTGCCTTCATAAAGCCTATTCCATTTTTGCCCAACCCATGATTTTCCTCTGCTCTATTCATGTGCAGCTATGTTTTTCCATACTTTGTGGCAATTGTTCACAGAGGTCTGGAAGGATGAAGTATCAGAGCGTGAGCAGTCAGGGTCTCCCTCATGCTGACTCCCCTTAGGATGCCATGCAGTGCTGCCTGTATCTGAAAGGGATGTGCATTTGGACAGCTCTGACTAAAACCTACACTCGGGGTATAGGATGTGCATCAGGCATAATTTTTTCTGTTATTATTCAGCATTATTTAGTATGACATAGTAAATCTTAGAAACCTGGTCATCATCTAAAGAAAATTAATGTCTTCACTGACCTAGAATAATGGAAATTTCCATTACTTCAATCTCTGCTTCCAGGGTCTCACTGCCTCCTTCTCTTTTGTCTGTGTGATATTCCTCTCCCTCCCACATTTATAAGGACATTTGTTATTGCATGTAGAGCCCACCAGGTAACCCACAATGATCTGCTCATTTCAACATCCCCAATTAATTACATATGCAAATAGCCTTTTGTCCAAATCGGATAGCCTTCTTAGGTTCTGAGAATTAAGATGTTAACATACTTTGGTAGGGGAGAGGGAACTGTGTATCAAAGTTCAACAGGCCCAGAAGAACGGGGTAAGGTTTTGGTGAAATGTGCGTGGCTCACAGGATGCTTCCTGAGGAAGTAATGCAGTGATGTCGGTGGCAGCCAGGGGGCAGCATAAGAGGCCAAAACAAATTCGAGACGTGAAGCTGAAGCACCCAGGGAAACAGCCTAGAATAATGGGAAAGGCAGGAGGCCTGCATTGGGGAGAGGTCGGCTCTACCTGCAGGCCTGCCCAGATATGCTGTGGAACAGAGAACAGCTCACCCCTCTGCAGGCTTGCTTCCTCACCTATAGAAAGAGATTACTGGGCCAGATCAGCTGTTTTAAAGTAACTGCTCACAAAAAGAGTGCAGCTATCAAACAGTTTGCAGACATCCTATAAAATTAGTATAAGTTCTCTTGATAATTGTCTCTAGCATCCACTGGACACTCCGTCTCCTGTTCTGACAATGGGCTGTGGGGCGGAGGGCTTTGCCTTGAACCCTCCGGGTCACCACCACCCTGTGCTCTTGTCTGGGGTGCCACCGAGACCAGTGCCAGCGGCCTTCGGTCACCCTCTCAGAGCACACTGCAGACTCCCTGATGGTAGAGAACAATTTGCCTGTATCCATGTCTTTAACAATAATGGGATCCAGGTGAATGATTTTTCTTATGCCTAGTTGTGTTCACACACTTACATGACCTACCTGAGTCATCCAGAGGTTGGATTTGGGGACCCTGAGCTAGGAGACTGAGATGGTTGCTCATCTCTATGATGCTGAAAATCTAAGCACCGAAGGGAAGGGCTAGGTAGGGTGTTGGAGCATGACTTGGTTGTGTGTGTCAGCCCTCCCACCCCGTCCAGGGCACAGATACACCATGCTCTGGGACCTCTCATGGGCCCCTTAACAGCCCATAGTACCTAGCTTAGGCCACTCTTGTTGCAACTTCGTCCATCTCCTCAGTCCTCAGAGTCCCTCTCTGGTTCTTGTGGACACTTCGCCCTCCTGCTTCAGAGCCTTTCACCCTTCATCTGTTGCCCACAAGGACCCGTCCTGTAGTTTGGGGAGTAGCCTCCCGTCCCTTCCAGGCAGCACTCCTCTGCCTGCTGCAGCAGACAGCTCTCACCTGCATGACTCGGGATTTTGTTCTGCGAAGCATTGGCAGAGCCTTGTCTGCACTGGAGGAGAACTAGAAAGCTAGGCAACATATTGTCTTCAATCTGGTCCCTCTCAAAAGGGGTCTGGCTGATTTCTACAACTATAAGCCCGGAGTAAGGGACCATCTGAGAAGACAGTCTCGCTCTCAGTGGGAGCCTCTTGTGACTTAGGGAGGTGTCACATGCCCAGCTGTCAGGGCTGAGCCAGCCTGGCCACCCTTCAGGGAAGCCACCGGCCCCCACCCCTTGTCCCTAGGCCTCACTGTTCCCTGCACTTCTCCAAAGTCCCTGACTAGAGGTGGTAAGGGATGCTGTCTCATCTCTGCATCTCCCTGACATTGTTTGTAGGCCACCAGGGGCTATAAGCTAGCCTGGAAGCCTGGGTTCTAACAGTGACAGCTGAATAAGCAAGGGGAAGAGAGAAGCTGGGTCTTTCACAAGCAAAGCCACTTCTGTTTCTGTTTCTAGTCATTTCCTGGTGTTTCTGCGCTTTCTTATCAGGCAGCAAGAAATCTTTAAAAAATTTAAAAATGAGTAAAAGGCATTTTCTCTCTTTTGAATCTTTACCTATGTACAGTTCAAGTCAACAAACAGCCTGTGGTATCTCCTGGCTGCCCGGGCAGAATGTGATGATGCCAATGTGACAGTAAGGACACCAGGATCAGCAGGGAAGCATGCTCAGCTCGGACAGCAGGACAGAGAAGTTCAGTGCACCCCAGGAAGATGGATAGGGAGGCTGGAAGGAGGGGTAAGGCAGGCATGAAATGATATTCCTGCTAGTTCCAGCTGGGGTAGTGACAGTCCTTGGACTTCACAGAGTCTGAGGAGCAAAACCATTTCTTACAGACTCATGTGATTTCTTCAACACAGTGTGTCCATTTCAAATTGTGCCGTATACCCCACCAATTTCTCTCCATTCTCTGTGTTAATGGTGCTGCTAAAAATCCACTTGCTCAAGCCACAAGTGCAGACCCCTCCTGACCCGTATGCTCTTCCTCTTCCTTGTTTTCTAAGTGTTGACCTCTCCCCACCTCCCTCCTTCCACTGCCAGCCTGATTGCAGACCCTTCCCAACTCATCTCCGCCTTTACCTGTCCATGCCTCTTCCTGGCTGCCCCCTTCCTTTGGTCCTGAAGCCCTGTTTTGTCTGATCAACTTGGTGTTTCCTTACAGACTCTCACGCATCGGTTTCTATGAAGTCTTCCCTAAGCTGTAGACCATTAGGCCCAATCCGACCCAAAGCAGCCCCCTCCTCAGCCAACTCCTGTAGAGCAAGGTTGGCCTCTCCTCTCTTTCCTCTCCTCTCCTCTCTCTCCTCTCCTCTCCTCTCCTTCTCTTCTCTTCCTTCTCTCTTCTCTTCTCTTCTCTCTCTCTCTCTCTCTCTCTCTTTCGGAGTATTTACTTGTTGATGTTACCTCTTTTTTTGAAGCAAAACACTAACTGGTGGTATACATATAACAATAGCATTCATCATAGGGAATATTTACATGCATCCGGTCTCTCCCTCCCTCCCCCTCTCCCTTTCTTTTCTGGGATTGAATCCACGGCCTTTGCCCTGAGCTATATCCCCAGCCAATTCTTATTTCTGACTTTCTGACAGGGTCTCTTTAAGTCACTGAGTTGCCCAGGCCGGGCTCAGACTTGCCACCCTCCTGCCCCAGCCTCCCAGGGTGCTGTGATTACAGGCGGGTGCCGTCATGCCTGGCTTAGTTTCCTGTACTCTGACCATTTTCATGCAGGTCTGACTCTACCACCACCTGGGGAATTGAAGAAGAGATCTAGATCTCATTTATTTTTTCTCTCTAATGCATAGCAGAGTGCCTGGAGTTTGGTAGGCTTTCATTAAATGTACTCATTCACCAAATAAATATTTGTAAATCATCTATTCTGTAGTAGACACTAATTAAGGCTTTGGAGGTATAACGGTGAAAAACTGTGAGCAAAAATCCTTTGTTCTTTCAGAACTTACGTTGTGGCTGAGAAGCCAGAAAAAAAGTAAGAACATACACTACACTACACGGTGTGAAGGGCCAAGGAGCAAATGGAGGCCACCCAGAGGAAGGGTCCTGGGAAATGGGTTTTGAGTGCATGAGCTATTCCTTCTCTGGGGGGATTTTTTAAAATTCCCGGACAAAGGAAAAGAGGGAGACACTGGAGAGGAATAAAGTTGAGAGAAAGTAAGAGATCTAAGCACTATGCATCAATATTTTTAAAATTTGGTCTTGACCCTCCAGTGATAAGGAGTGGTAAGAACACATATAGACTGTGAGCAAGAGCATCTGAGATAATGCTTATTCAGAAGAAATGATTTTGCAAGCAAACTGATTTCAATGGCAAATTCTTACAGCTTTACCTGAATATTAGCATCTGCATCTGTGGATCTTTCCACCTCTGTTTGGCTGTGTTCCTCCTCCGTGAACATCTGAAGCCTCCTCAGTATACAGCTGCCTCATCCTACCTCTGAGCTCCCCAAGAGTCCCGTGCGAAGGCTTGCCTTGGCTTGTGTGGTGATCCCCAGCATCATCTCCGCACTCATACACAAAACCTTTACAGAGTCACTTTCCTTTACACACACTCTCCTTCACCCACACACACGCACCCTCACATGCTCATTCACACACACTTTCGCGTGCACACCCACACACGCACAGCCTCTCACACATACATATTCATTCTCACACACCTACACACTCACACAGAACCACAAACAACTGCTCATGCCCTTTAACACACTCATACCTATATTTTTGTTTCCACAAACACACATACACACACACACACACACACACACACCTTTTCACAGGCACCCTGAAACCCCTGCAGTGGAGCTGGCTGAGGAAAGGCACAGCGGTCAGCTGGAAGGAGGTTGTGGAAGCAGCCACATCACAAAGTGAGTCTTTGAAACTCTCCTCCTTCAGGCCTCTCAGAATGTGGTAGCTTAAGGGCTGGTCTTGGGCTGCAGGCAGTTTTCATGAAGCCATCTTCGGACCATTTCTGCTTGCACAGCTAAGAATCCTAGCCTTGCTAATTCGGCTGTCCACATGGATGACTGTTACGGACTAAATTGTGTACCCCTACCCAGTTCACATAATTTGTTGAATATCTAAGCCCCAGTACTTCAGAGAGTGATGGTATTTAGAGGCAGAGTCTTTAAAGAAGTGATAGTCCCTGACCCAGTGCTGCGGGTGTCCCTACGAGAAGAGAAAGTTAGGACACAAGAACACCCAGACTGAGGCCTGCCTTGCGAGGCACAGGAGAAAGCGGCCATCTGCAAGCCAAGACAGAGCTCTCAGAAGGAATCAAACCTGCCGTCTTGAATTTTTACCTCCAGAATAGTGAGAAGACAAATCTCCTCCCTGCCTGTGGTACTTTGATAGAACAGCCTAAGACACGTGCCAAACCCCATGATCCTGGCTCTTTCTTACCCTTGGCCACCTCCCTGATGTGCTGGCCCCTTTTCAGTGGCTCCCCCATAGGCAGCCTCCTTCCTAGGAAAATAAGCCTCATGTTAACACAAATCCCACACCTTGTGATGCACAGAGCATCTCTCCCCTGGGACCCTGGAGACTCTAGAGAAGGGGACTCTTGCCTGACATGGGAATGGTGCTATGCCTCTGGGGTGGATCTCTCTCTCTTTAGGCCCCATCCTGCCCAGCAGAGAACATGCAGCACTCCAAGAGAAAAAAAGGGTTCTGGATCTGACCACGTGGCCCCACTGGGTATTGTGTAGTGAAGCTTTGCTTTGTTAGAGGTGTTATTGTCCAGTCCTAGAGGAAATAAATTTACTTCAAATCACAAATTGAATTAATTAAAACAATTATTTCTATTGTTTCTAGAACCAAAATGGAATTGTTAGTTAAGATTGTGTTTTTCCCCTCTGGATGAAAGTACTTTCTTCCTTTCCATTTTTGAGCCTCAGTAAAGTAGAAAAGTAGCAGCACATTTCTGAAGAGGGCTGGAAACTAAAACAGGAATAATAATTCATTATTCAGTAATCAACTTCAACTGTGAAAGTAGCAAATTCTGCAGGGAACATGGGGCTGTTGGGAAAGGCAAAGCCAGACCCCACCCAGCTCACACCCTCTGTGTGAATTCTCTCCACAGAGACCTTATTAAGAGGAGAGAGATGGGCAACCAGCATGGGGCGTCACTATTTGCAGCGGCTCTACCTTTGTACAGGGCATTAACATGCAGAGTTGTTGTTTTATGGGCCTGCACTGCCTCCTTTCCAAACCCCACTCCCAGATTAAAAATTACTGCATAATCATCTGCCTTCCAGTTCCAGAATGGATGCCCCTCTACTGAGGCCTCTGAGTACAGAGAAAGATAATTTGTATGTAAGAGGGCACAGATGAGGCACAGGCTCTGATTGTGAGTCTGCTCCTCCTCTTGCTCTCTTGGTAAGCAGATTCTAAGAAGGTCCCCAGGAGCCCCAGCCCTGGTGTGTTCACACCTTCTCCCAGTTCTCCAGGCAAACACTCGTCTAGGTGCTGCTGTGAGGGGGATCTTGCAGGTGCAATCAAGAGGCCAATCAGTTGAGTTTAAGAAGAGTGTCCCAATTGAGCCTGAACTACTCAGCTGGGTCCTTCTGGGATCCTCCTAAAGATTTTGAAGTGAGAAAGATTTGAACACAGAGGGGATCTCTGTAGATGGCACTGAAACTGGGGCTCATGTGATGAGGAATGTGGATGACTTCTAGGGCCTGAGCATAGCCCCCAGCTGCAGACAACAAAGAAACAAGGACTTTATTCCTACAGCCACAAAGAACTGAATTCTGCCCCAACTACATGAGCTTGGAAGAAGATCCTGTGCTCCAGATGAGAAAGCAGGATGGCCAAAATCTGATTTCGGACTTGGGTAACTCTGAGCAAGAACCTACCCATGACATGCTTTGAACCTACAGAACTTTGAGCTAATAATTAGGTTTCCTTTTTGCCACTGAGTTTGTGGTCATTTGCTATGCTGTTACATAGTTTTCAGGGATCCTGACAGCACTTTGTGACAGAGCTAGGCCACTTACATAAACTGCCCTGCAAAATATTCCAGGTATGCAGCTATATCCTGGCTCCACAGACTTGAAGCCCCTCAAAGGCAGGGACTCTGGGTGCCTCACCTGTGAGAGGAAGTATGAAAGAGTGGTTAAGAGCGCTGGGACCACAGAGTATCTCCTACCAGCTACCATGAGTAGATTCATCCCTTGAACTTCAGTTTTGCCATTTCTAAGATAAGGCTGAAGCCATCTACCCCTTAGGATTATTGCAAGGATTAAATAAAACAATCCCCTAAACATTTAGTATCATGCTGGCACTGAGTGCGTGATCAAAAAATTCATGGCAATCATTATCTGCTTCCGACCCATAAACACATTGATCAGTGACTTTGTGCCTGGGTAGGTGCCATGCTATGTGCTAGGGATGTGTTTTTCAATACTACCCAGCCCTGGTACTTCACAATCAATCTGGTCCCCGTAGTGTCTTGGGTAGTAATCTCTTCAAAGGAGCAGGTTCATATTTGGGGGTTGAGTATTTAGACAGTAAACTTGGAGCAGATTGGGGCTGTGTCTGTATTCCACAGCAGGTAACAGGGGAGGAAGAGAAGAGTCCTTTTCATAACCCCAATCATATCCTGGAAACACATGCTACCAGAACAGAGCCAGGAAGAAGATGCGTCTCAATCTTGTCTGATAGTGTGAATCATGAGGAGGTCCTTATTAAAGTACAGAGGCAGGGAACCACCAAGACAGAGCAAATGCCCAAGCCTGCTCTTCCCCTGTTCAGGCCCATGCTCATATCCTGTCTGATTACCTATTGCTTGTAATAAAACTCCCTCAATACTTTTTTTTTGCAGTGCATGTAAGTATTTGGGCATAGGTCTTATGTGCAAAAAGTAAAATATCAATTTTTTTCCATTAAGTTTATTGGTACATTTTAGGTATACAGTACAGTTACATTCATCATTGGGATCTTGCACCTTTACATGATGTATCCTGGTTCTTATTTTTCCCCATTCTCCTGCCCTCCCTCCATCCCCTCCACCCTTTCCTATTTACAAAGACTTTGTTTCCATTTTTCCCTTTTCTCATATTTTTTCTTTTCCTTTCTTTCCTTTCCCCTACCCCTCCCACTTCCCCTACTCTCTTCCTATTTCAAATTATCAATTATTCATTTTAATCGTTTTAATCGTTATTTACACTTTTAGTTTTTCATACCAGAGAAACTATTTTGTATTTACACATGTGTGTCCTATTTATTTCACTTAAGAGTATGGCCTCAATGTGCATCTGTTTAGCTATAAATGTCTCTAGTTTCTCCTTCTTTATGGCTGAGTAGTACTCTATTTTATAAAAAACAAAAACAAAAAACAGAGCTAAGAGACAACCTACAATGTGGGAAAAAATTTTTACCAGCTGTTCCTCAGACAAAGGTCTACTATCTAGAATCTATAAAGAACTCAAAAAAATCAGACCTCCCAAATATAAAGACCCAATCCAAAAATGGGCATCTGAAATGAACAGACATTTCTCAAAGAAGTAATAGCAGTGAATAAACATGAAAAAATGTTCAACATCACTGGTCATTCGAGAGATGCAGATGAAGACAACACTGAGATTCCACCTCACCCTACAAAGTATGGCTGCTATCAAGAAATCAACGAATAGCAAATGCTGGCAGGGGTGTGGAGAGAAAGGAACACTTCTCCATTGTTGGTGGGAGTGCAGACTGGTGCAACCACTGTAGAGAGCAATATGGAGATGCCACAAACCACTAGGATTAGAAGTCCCATTTGACTCAGCTATTCCTCTGCTGGGGATCTTCCCAAAAGAATTAAAAGAATCATACCACAGCGATATATGTGCACCCAGGTTTATAGCGGCACAGTTCGTAATAGCTAAAGCTTGGAAGCAGCCCAAATGCCCATCAACTGGAGACTGGATAAAAACGTTTTTTTTAAGACTTTATTGATCACGAATTTGGGCTGGGCTTTACTGACAATTCTGTATGGTACTGACTGAGGTCCCTCGGTGGCATCTAGTAGAAGACCAGCTAATCTAGAAGGGCCCAAGGTGGCTTTACTTCATAGCCTGTCACCTTCCTAGGGTGCAACCAAGGCTGTCAGACAGAAGACTGTCAAATTCTCAAGACCTGAACCCCCAAATTGGTTTAATATTATTTCCCCAGTATTTTACAGGGTAAACCAGGTACAGAACCCAGCCAGAGAAAAGGAGAAAGGACACAGACCCACCTCTCAATGGAGAGAATATAAACACATGTTTAATCTGCCGCAGAGCCTAAGCACAGTTAGGAAACACTATTTTGCCGCAGATTGTTAAACAGCTATCTGAACAGGTTCAAAATCAGAGGTCAACAACTGTTTCCTGTAAAGGGCCAGATGATAAATATCTGGCTTTATGAAGCACATGTAGTCTCTGTAACATATTGTTTGTTTTATTTACAATCTATTAAAAATGTAAAAATCACTCTTAGTCTTTCATCTATACAACATCATTTGCCAACTCTTATTCTACAGTTCTCTTCCATGAGTCTGGCCAAACCATGATTATGGTGACAAATTCTACCCTTTGTGTCCCCTGAGTAAAGATGATGCACAGAATCTTGTAGCTGGAAAGGACTTTGGCAGTCACTTACTCCAATCCTTCCATTCTACAGATGTGGAGCCTGGGGTTCAGAGAAACCAAGAGCTATGGCAGAACGTACCACAGAGGACCCACCAAGATTGTTGGGCTCGACTCTTCTAATCTAGTGTACTTTCCACTACAAAATATTGTACTTCAAATTGCTGTTTTTCTAGTCAGCAGAAATAGCAAATATCTAGGAGTAAGGGTTAAGCACACCAGCAGTGAAATATGCTTAGAGTTTGCAGCATGTTTACCCCTCATTGGCTGTGGTCCAGAGTATAAGAAGAGGCCAATCTTGCTGCAGCAGTTTGGTCTGTCTCCGGTTACTGGCTGGAAAACCATAACACAATCTGTCAATCCTATCGGGATGGATCATCACTGTGGAGAAGATGCAGGAAGCAGGATGCAGAATATATGGGGAAGGAAAGAGAGATGTGGAGAGTTTACACATGGAAGTAGGCTGGGGTGCCAATACCTCCCATGTAGGAAAGCAATCGGGGCGAAGGATTATAGAATCACTTGTCATCTTCTTAGTGGGAGGTGCCATTTGGGGGGATTCTTGCTTTGCTGAGGTCCTTAGGAAGCCTGTTATTTGCTCATATTTGCTTGTATACCCCTTGCTTTCTCATGTCTCTGTACAGCTATGTGTGTTTTTTATACTGTATGAGATGTCATCAGCCTTGCATGTCTTTCTGGAAACCTTAAACATTATATTCTCTGAGAATTCTATCCTCACCTTCCCAAGAAAAGTAAGACACTTGTTCCAAGCTCTCTCTCTCTCATTCCTTTTCTATTGCATATCAATAATGTGAATAATCTGGCCCTAAGTCACATAGTGAGCTTGCTATAAGTCATAACTATTTTAGTTATATATCTCTTTCTTTGTAGATGTTATGCAATTGTGTTATAATTATTGACTTTTATGTCTATTTCTTTATGAGATTGAAGGCCAAGTGATGGCAAGGATCTTTTTTCTTCTTTTTTTGTCTCCTCTCTCCCCACTACAAAGCCCAGCATAAATAAGGTGTTTAAATAAATGTTTGTAAATGAGAGAATACATGAATTCATGAAAGCGCATCTATCAACAGTAATGCATTCTTCCTGGGGGATGGGTGCCGGATGACTACAACACTTTCTTCATTACTGGCTCTGAAGAATTAGAATCAATTGAAACAGCATGAACAGCTTATGAAATATCCTTCATTGGGACTTAAATGTGAGCAACATTTCTTTAAAGAGTTCCTTAGGCAC
The DNA here is from genome assembly GCF_000247695.1 of Heterocephalus glaber. The sequence goes on from NW_004624771.1 coordinate 4,871,859, forward strand.
AATTCTGTTCAGGTTCACTTGTAGGTCTTACCTGGTAAGCTGTGGTTTGGGTACACTCACTTCTATTCCTCAGAGTCCTAGACATTGGACTTCTGGACAGAGTGCATATTCTGTCTCTTTATAAAGGAAAAAACATAAGGTCTACAACTGGCTTTTTTGGTTTTTTTGTACCGGGGATCGAACTCGGGTCATTGCACTTGTGCAGCAGGCGGCAAAACCACTGAGCTAAATCCCCAGCCCTCCAACTGGCTTCTGATAATTTGGTTCATGAAATATTTGATAACCTCCGCTTAATATATAATTTATACTTTAGAGGACGATAACTACAAATTCCAACTGGAGCCCTATTGGCAGTCCCAACTCTTCTTCATATGATTAGAATTTTTTTATTATTCACAGTAACTAGACACTGGCTGATCATAATTCCTTTCTGCCTATTAGCTCTATTTTTTGTATTGATTACTGCATTTTGCCCACATAATATAAGATTTTAGTAAATCCATTCTAACCTTTGGCAATTGTAATGCAGAGCATTATGGTGGGTTTTGTCCAACAATTCTAATAGACTTGACCAATTGTCTAATACTGATATGAATTCTAGGGCCCTGGAGGGATGAATTTTCCAGACAAGGAAAGAAAACTTTGCTTGTCTGCTTAAAGGAAGAAAGGATATTTGGAAATCACTACAGTCCTTCACAACTGCCCAATGCCTGTTGCTATGGTACTGTTGTTTTGCTGATGTGGTTAAAAATAACGAGTTGGAGGGACAGTGTGGTCATGCAGAGGGTTTAGACTACGCAGATAGTTTAAATGCTGTGGACTCTTTCTCCAGCTCCTGAAAACTCCACCTGCTGATTGGTTTCTTTGTTGGTATGTTTCATTCTACAGGGAGCATGAGGTCATTGGGAAATGACAGCACTAGAGCAGGGAATAAGACTTTACATTTTTTATTTGCAATGTTTTCTTGTTGGTAGTTTCTGTAGTTTTACTGTCTTAGATCTTGTCTAATTTTTCCACCCATAGGATGTAGAGGTCCTAGTAGGTGATACTTGCAGTATGACATTAAATTAGTTGGTGTGGTTGCATTTTGGCAAAAGAAGACAAATAAAGTAACATATATTCCCATAGGACTCCTGTGCTAGTGGCCTCCATTTTGCCTCCTGCTGCCCTTTGAATGTGTCCTCTAGAGTAAAGGTGTTGAAACCTTAATCCCCAGTGTGACAGTGTTGGGAGGAGGGGCCTCATGGGAGGTGCTTAGGTCATAAGCACCCTGTGAATGAACTAATGCCTTTGTAAAAAGGGTTCATTAGGGCAGGTTCACCCTTGCGCTCTTGTATTTCTGCCTTCTGTCATGTGATGACATATCAAGAAGACCCTCAGCAGATACCAGCACCACAATCTTAGATTCCCCACTCTTTGGTGCCATGAGCCAATGAATTTCTCTTAATTATAGAGTATATATATTCCAGTCTCTGGTGTTCTGTTATAGCAGCACAAGATGGACTAAAACACCTCCCACTGCCAACTGCGAAGTGAATGTTTAACTCTGAAGATCCCAACAAGGAATTGATATGGGGGTACAGAAGTGGTTGTTGTACCTATGTCTTATTTAGGGGCTCAAATGATTGACAAACTCTTACTCCTCCACAAACTCTCCAAAGGATTGGCTCTAGTTGTAGTGTGAGAAAATGTAAAGAAAAAACATGGCTAATGTTAAGATGCTTATTATATAAGACTCTTTTTCTCATTTCACTCCCTACAGATAAGATGATTGTTTCCATACAGGAACAAAAAGCTCTTGTCCTCCGTTGTAGACAAGAAGCAGCTTTTTTGATGAAAGTGTTCAGAAAGCCATTTCCTCAGTGACATTCCCCTGAGGAAGTAACAGAAATCCCAATTTTAAATAGCAACACTCAAACTGTGGACTCCATAACCACAAGACAGTGTATCTCTCACACAATGAGTCCGTAAAATCTAGTGGAGGTGATGACAGGTGAAAGATGGGAGGTGAAGAAAGAAGAGGAAGAAAGTGGAGAAGGCAGGGCAGGGAAGAATTGATAGTAACTGCAATAAAACTGTCTAGATCAGAGGTTAGCAAGCCATAGTCCACATTATGTCCTGGATATCGATGTCTCCCCAAAGCCTCATGGCCTCATAGGTGGGGATTTTTGGAGCTGGCTGGTTCTAGGATGTATGATGCTGGGATTAAGGATGTGAGCTGGAATTAAGGGTATGATGCTGGGGTTAAGGGTGTGCCACTGGGGTGGGTGGCATTACTTAAAAAGTAGTGTCCTGGAAGGGATAAAAGGGACAGAAAGAAGGCAAGCTTGCTGCTGCTAATTCACTGCTTTGCTGCTTGCTGCCTGCCTTGCCTGAGCTGTTGCTTTTCTGCAATGCCCCTCTGCCATGCCACTCTGCCCTGGAGCCAGCTGACTATGGACTAAAACCTCTACAATCTGTGAGCTAAATAAACCTTTCCTTCTTTAATTTTTGGTGTCAAGCATTTTGTCTCAGCAATGAGAAGAGTAACCAAGACAGTCCATGAGCAAATTCAGCCAGCTGTTGGTTTTTACATAGTTCATGAGCTAAGAGTGGTTTTTGCATTTTAAATGTCCTCCAAACAAAATAAAATATTTTTACCATACTAAAATTACATGAAATTTAAATTATAGTGTCCATAAATAAAGTTTTATTGGAACACAGCCATGCCCACTGGTTATTGTCTATGACTCCTTTCATGCTACCATGGCTGATGGAACAATTACATCAGAGACCATGTGGCCCACAACGTCAAAATTGTTTACTATTTACCATAATTGGAAGATTTACTATCTGCCGACCTTTGGTCTAGACGGTCTCTTAAAGGTTAGTGTGTAAATTTGGGTTAAGCAGTTTAACCCCTCAGCCACCTGCACAACTCCTATATGTCTCTTACTGCTCTTGTTTGGAAGCCATCCTACCAGTTGAATTCAATGTACATAAGATTTCATCTGAGCAATCACATGGGGATTACATCCAACTTTTTGAAATATCACAGGAAAAGTTATATGTGGAAATATGTGTGAAATGTGTTACAATGATTTCCATATTTCCCAAACTATAAGCGTAGCACAGCCATATTTGAATAATTGAATGTCTATTAATCATTGTGAGATATGCAATGTTATTAAACTTCTTCATGATAATGAATGATTTATCTCACATGGTATCAATAATCTGGTTAATTAATTACATTTATGGGATACATTTCCTATGCAGTGAATCTACTCTATTTGACAAGGTATTCTACTTCATGAAGCACATATTAGGAATTCTCAGATGGATGTTCTCCCCAAAAGCATTTTTTAAAATTTTATTAGCACTTGTAAAATGATGGAAAAGAAACTAACATTAGCCAGCCTAGAATTGTCTTCATTCCCACTACTTTCCACCAACTAGATCTTTCCTTAATTAGGTTCCTGTGTGAACTAGCCATTTAAAAATGTATATATTTCTCAAAACACTATGTTGTGCACTGTAAATAGATATAATTTTTGTCAGTGTAAGAAAGAAGAAAAGAAGGAAGGAAGG
>NW_004624771.1:4875528-5033557 GCF_000247695.1 Heterocephalus glaber
ATATATATATATATATATATTATTTTGCTAGTTTGCTTTACTTTAAGCGACTGGCTAAATCCTCATGTATTCCCCAAGGAACTTGTTATATAATCCAAAGTCAGGTTTTTAACTCAGGGGAATCTAGTTGAGTTGGAAGTACAGAAATATGTTGAAAGAGAGATGAAGCAATAAAATAGTTATAAAACTGCCTCATGAAAAAGCTTCCTGTGAGTGCCAGTAAGGGTGGGGAGCATAGATTAGGCTACTGAGAAATAGAGACAGGAGCCAAGGTGGAGATAAGACCTGGGAAGGGGGAGAGGCAAAGAATTTTTTTTGAAGTCTTCGTGAGAAAGGAAGATGGGAGTCCATTTAAGGTCAGAGAGGAAATGGCAAATCAATGTCTTCGGAAAGAACATGGACAGAAGAAGAGAGGCTGTGGGTGTAGCCGCAATCTGAGAGGGAGTACGAATATGTGATAAATGTGTGCATCTGGTTTCTCCTGTAAGTTGGAATCTGAGAGCCACTGTAAACAAGAGTGCTGTGCAAGAAGGTGGGTAGCTGTCAGAGAAGGAGCTTGTGCAGGGACAGGCAAAAGATGGAGTTGGGTTTGCATGCACGGACCGTGTGGGTGTTGGGAAGGAGAGAAAATAGGACAGGAGCACCCAGGAAAGAAGTCATCGCTTGCTGCCTCTTCTGTAGCCTGACCATAAGAACCTGCTCCCCCATCAGGCTTTTTAGTGGACCGTGGACGTTCACCGTGTGGCTCAGTGTGCACCAGGAGGCTCTGTGGCATCAGGAGTGAAGGTATTAAGGTGGACAGCCCTGGGGCTCTGCTTCTCCCCTGCAGTTCATCATGCTTGAATTAAAAAGGGAATTGTTTGGACAAGCCTGTTAAGTGAATGTTTTTCCAGCATTAGTGAGGGAGCTTAAGGAACTCCCATTGGATAGAAATAGCATCTAAACCATTTCGGGCTGTGCTGGGAGGGAAAATTTATGTAACAACATTCACAGAGCATCTCTTCTTTACTTCTTTGGTTTCCTGCACTCTGATTGGTCCAAAGCACCTGTTCAAACCTCTGCCCAGGTTGAACTCAACCTATACCCTTCTCCTAAATCATCCGCAACACATAAGTCTTGTTTATGCTCTCTAACTTGGTTGTTTCAGCAAGATGCTGAGTAAGTTTGTATTCACTTGGTGGCGTCTGTGTGCATACATGGGCGTGTAGCAATAAAGAGTGAGGAACCCATTATGGAGACTCTCCAGAAGTAACTGCTATGGGAAAGAATGAAGACAAACAATTTGTATAAGGCTTTCCCCTCTATTTTCTGTAGATACTGCATCAAGCCATAGGAATCCCAGCTTCTGGAACATTCACGCTTATTCCATATCCAGTTTGTTTCCAGCATTAAGCACCAGGGCAGGCCAAAAAAAGAAGGAAAGGAAATTATATTTCATAGGACAAAAAGTCAAGCCTCAAATATTTTGAGGTCTTTGCCTTAGGAAAGGACTGAAATGAGACCTGGCTGTTCAACTATGGGGGAAAAGTGCTGGGATTCTTTTCTGCCTCCTAGCAGTCCTCTCTGAGGCTGTCTTGGCATGGACATCAGCACACCTCAGCGGCAGGGAGGTCTGGAAGGAAAAGACCACACAGAGCTGGAGAGCAACCCGCTCTGCCAATAGAGAAGGTAGGGCCAAGGAGAAGAGAAAGCATTGTTTTGGCCAAAAGTGTTCCTGAGTTTTCCCTGCCCCATTAACTCTGGCAGAGGGAGGGCCTCTGTCTCAGCCAGTGCAGGTGTGAACACTCAAGTCATTGCTTGGAAAATTGGGCCCTGGAGGCAGAAGCTGCCAGCTGCTCAGTGATGGGCTCTAATGCACTCCACGTCTGGGCTGTGGGCTGTGCCTGGCATCCCTACCCAGCTCCCCTACCCAGCTCCCCTCTCCGGCAGTGTTCTCAGCCCCCTGCTGCTACTCCCTCTCTCTGATCCTTTGCACTTTCCCATGTAATTTGCTTGTAACAAGCCTCATAAAGTTTGATCGTGCTTGCTAGGACTGCAGACCAGACGGACGAATGGAATGAGCTTGTGTTCCTGGCAGTGGAGCGCTAGGGTTCATGTGGCTCCCAGAGGGACCTGCTGCCTGGGCCTTTTCAGGAATGGGAAGGAATTGGGCAGCCTTCAGATTTTTCAACGTGGGTTTGGCAGACTTTATACTCCTGTTCTTCACACTCTTATGGTTGATCATCTTCCTTTTGCAAGACCAGTGTCTATTCCCCTCTGCCTCAGTCCTGAACGATCTGAATCAGCATAAAACAAAATGTTTGTTGCCATCTTGTCCCCTTGAACTCTGGGCCCATCCAATGTTTCACTTCTAGTCATCTCCATCCTTTCAACCACCCCTACAGCCCTGCCCTGTCATCATCTCAGCCCTCTTCTTCCTCTCATCCCAAGACTTCTTCTTAGATGCTCCTTCATCTCTTTCACATCCTTTGTGCTTTTATGAAACTCCACCATATGGCTTATTCCCTTGGCATCTCAGTACATGGACAGATGGACAGAGACCAAAGCACTGGAGTAGTCAATTTCCCAAGGTGAACTGAAAAGCTTTGCTTTTCATTCCTCCGATTTACACAAGGCACTTATCAGTCTAACAAATGTTTGCAGCACCATTATGCACAGCCACCGTGTGAAACACTGTGGCTCTCTCTACTGTATACCTTGGAATCCAAATTGCTACAACCATTATTACTGATATTACCACTTTTATACAAATGGTATGATTATTAATACTTACATTTTCAGGCTTACTAAATAAACCTTATAGACATTTAAATAAATGTCTGTTTATTGAGTACCTTCCAATGTGCCCATTACTATACTGAGGATCTGGGGGATATAGAGTGTCCTCGAAGGGCTTACTGAAATCTCTGGTATATGCATGACCAAAACTATTCATTGGTTAGTCCAAGGTTGCTGAGCTTCTGAATGGCCACTGAGATTTTTTTCAGCTAGAGCTAATGCTCTTTCTTCAGCATGGTCTGGACCTTCCTCCCATGGATTCTGATTTCATTGATATGAGTATGGTCTGAACTCAAAATTTTTTTAAAGTTCCCCAGGGAGCTCTAATATGCAGCAAAGAGCCACTGTCTAGAGCATTTTGTAAACTGTACTGTTTAGCATTATGTTCTGTTCTTTTCATGCTTGCATGCACACAAAGGAGCCTTATTTCCTCTGGAAGACTGTAAGCAACTTGGGTACCTAACTGTGTCTCCTATATTTTCTATATGGCACATAAGGCTTAGTGCAATGCTGAATGTACTATGAATGAACATTAAATATTTGTTGGATAACTACAAGTATAATAATAAGTTGGAAGAAATACTAGCAAGGGAATTCCAAGCCCCTTAACCAAAAGCAGTAGACCTAAGCCATTTTCTCTGACAACTCTTGTTAAAGACATGATTTGGTGGATTTTCTCTCCTTTAAACTTCAAATGAGCTCCTCTACTTGCCCTCTCTCTTAATTTTTCCCATTTTAATCTCCTGCAGAATTCCTTTTCCTAGGGAATTTATCTTTCCATTTAAAAGTTTCTAGTTTGCAAACTGCAAACAGATGTTATGTTGCCTTCCAGAACCCTTCCCTTCTTTCCAGGCTGAAACCTAGAAGCCAAGCTTTGCCACCAGCTCATGCAGGATCCAGCACTTTGCTCCATCCATTTTTGCTAGTCTTTGTTCAGTTTGAGGGGCTCCACGTGGTATAAACAGATCTCAGATCCCTCAAAGGAAGATGGCCAAGCCAGCTACTTCCCATACATGTGGGCAGTGGATGGGCTTAGAATGTTTGTCTCAGATAAATGCAAGGGATCATCTGTGAGCAAAACATCTTACTCCATTTTCTTGGGTGTAGGAAAATGCAAGGTATAATAGCTCTGCCTCTTAAAATTCAGAGTTGTGAGAAGATGGGTATACCTGAGCAGACCTTACTTTTGAGAAGCAGATTGAAAGGAATTATCCATCCATTCATCCATCCAACCACTCAGTCAGTTAGCATTTATCAGGCTCTTTTGAATGTGGGCTAATTCTGGGACTAGAGATGAATAGGGCATAACTTCTGTTTTGAGGAAATCCCAATTTCCTGGGTGAGGAATGTGTATGCAGCTGAATACATACATGAGCTACATGTTGTGATGGAGCACAGAAGAGAGATTCCTATCTAGTTTGAGGGGTGAGAAGTAGGATAGCTAGGGAAGGTTTCAGAAGGAAAATGAGGTGGTAGGTTAGATTTAAGAGAGACAAGCATTGGCCTTGTGAGTGGGAGCAAGACAGTGTAGTGCCCCTGCCGGGCACACACAGAACTGTAGCTGATGCAATGGGCAGTGCACGTGCAGGGGCAGCAAGAAAAAATAAGACAGAAAGCACAACGCCAAATCAGAAAAGGACTCATGAGACTATTAGAGATGAGGAAGAGGATAGGAGAGGGAAGGAGCAGAGGGGTAAAGGAGGGTGGGATAATCAAAATACATTTTATGTATGTATGAATATACCAAAATGAAGCCCACTTTCTGTATAACCAATATATACTAATAAAAATTTAACTAAAAACAAGAAAAGAGGAAGAGCCAATTGCCAGATGGCAATGCCACCATCTTCTATAGAAGTACTCTCTAGTTGAGGGTTCAAGGACATTCCCTGTTGTGTTGAGCTTCTCTGCAATAAAACAGAAATAGTTGGCAATTTCTTGTTGGATGCTACATGCTCTTTGAGAACTACAGCTGCAGACCTACTGATATAGTTTAAACAAGAACTTCTAAGCAAAAACAAAAAAGCGAAACAAAAAACCTGTATTCCCAAAGGCTCCTGCCTTATCTGCTTTCTATTGATATCAATGAATTTATGGATGAAATGTTCCATATCCTTATTTTTTAAAGCTTCACCCAAAACACAAGTCAGTTGTTCTCCCATCTGACCCTGCATCTGCAAGAACCCATCCACTCCCCTGAGTTTCTCACAGCACAGAGAGTACAAAATGCATTCCAGAGCCAAGACCAGAAAAGCCCCCACCAAATGTACCTTTGTCTGCTTTTTATATCATTACAAGAGTCTCTAAAAATTCCAGATGTTCTGTTTCCTGAAGGACCTTGACTGTGCAAGAAAGCTGAATTTGCACAATTCCTGAGGTAACTCTGTGGCCCTCACCACCCACCCATGAAGAGGCATTGCTGTCCTACTTCTGGATCTTTCTTTTTCTTTCTTTCTTTCTTTCTTTTTATATTGGGAATCGAACTCTGGTCCTTGAACTTTTGAGGCAGGCAATGGAACCACTGAGCTAAATCCCTAGCCCTCAAGGATGTTTCTTTTTAATAAGAACTCTGTTGAGCTTTTATAGAAAGTAAAGCTTTTTTTTTTTTTCCTATTCACTCTAGGTAAATTTCTACTAACCTGATTTTTCCTACTGGAATGGAGATTTTAGACTCCATCCCAAGACGATCATTTTTGATTGTAGGAGAAGAAAGTCACAAATGAAGAGGGGCCTGTTTTGTGGGTGGGAAGAACCAGGCTCATGGAAGATGACAACAACTTTCTAGATTCTGTGCTCATGACAATCAGGGAGGCAAATAAAAGCACTCCCTCTTCTCAAATGAGAATAAAGAAACTCAAGTCATTTGACTAATTTGTCCAACATCACAGGGGTCAGAAGTAGCTGAACTAGGTGCCACAGGTTTAGGTGCACACGGGGCAGACTCCTAATTAATATCTGAGGATTTGAAATTTCACATGCAAAATTAGCTGGGAAAAGAGAGGGCCTTCTCTGATTAATTTGGTAGCATGATTAATGAAGGATGTAAAATCTGATAAAAGGAATATGCAATCAGATTTGCAATATGCTTTTCTTCCTTCCAAAACCTTCCTTGTCTCTTTATCTCATAGCCTAGAAGGACTAAGTCAAGCAAGCAGAGAAGGAGGTTTTATATGGATTCTTTTCAGCTTAGAAAGTGGTAGCTTGATGAATCCTTTAAGGAATTAGTGACTGACAAAGGGAGGAACCCAGGCTCCTGGCATCTAAATCAGAGGCCTTAACCTTGCATTTATACTTAGTACGCCTTGACATGTCTCAAAACCAATACAGATTTCCAGATACCATGCCGAATCTACTGCATCATTGTTTCTGAAAATAGCCCATGGGAATCTACATCTCGAGCAGCCTCTCCAGATGATTTTTTCCTGACACCAGTGTTGGTGACTCATGTGTGTGTGTGTGTGTGTGTGTGTGTGTGTGTGTGCGCGCGCATGTTTATGTATACAACTTGGGTTTTACTGGTTGAAAGAGCTAGATGCTCCTTCACATGGATGTGAAACTTCCCCTAAGTACCCTCCAATCAAATGGTGTCATCTAATCTAAATGTTGTTCTAGAAGGGAGATTGGAAAATACTCCTCATTCTCTCTCACTTCTAGCAAACCTCACAGTTTTAAGAAGTTCTTATTAGTGTCTAACTACAGTTTTTCTTTATTCAGTCTTGTTCATTTATTTTCTTTAGTTATAAAGAACATTTGACCATCATCCCTTGTGCAAGAGCAGCCCCTATAATTGAAATTCTTTCTTCAGAATCTGCTACTGCAGATTGAATATGCTATTCTCTTAGTATCAGAGTTGTGAAATATTTTTAGACTGAGACAGTTGTGAGCTGCAGACCCTGAGGACAACATCACAGAAAAGTTCCAAAGATACATTTTTTCCAGTGTGACGTATTCTGAATAAATAATATGATTCACATTGATTTCACTTAAGAATGGAAACATATTTTTCAATCTTTTTCGGTTGTCCTACATTTTGCTTTTTTTTAAAAAAAATCCCTTAACCTAAAGATTTAATGCATATAAACTCTAAAAGATGAATTTTTTTTGATACCAGGGATCGAACTCAGGACCTAGCACTTGCAGGCAGGCACTGTGCCACTAAGCTAAATCCCCAGCCCTTAAAAGGCTAATTTTTAAATGGTTGATCATATGATATACTACTTATTCAAATCAATGAAAATGATTGATTTCTTTTACTCATTGCTAAATCAAGATGTATAGTTACCTATTACATTGTGACAAAAGTTGATAGACAACGTCACATTTTCCCACCTTTCTATTATATATTTTTTCCTTTATAAGAAAGACAGTATCATTGAAAAGGAAGAAATTGCCTTTTCCTTCTCTAACTCTAATCCTCCCCACTTCTCCAGAAAACAACTTTATTTCTTTCTCCAGATCCCTTGGAGGTAATTCCCGCTTGGGCTTAAGAAAATGATTCACGAGTACATTTTTTCATGATAAAAATGATCATAGAACTGTTCTGGGAAAAAATGAAGCAGTTTGCATGATATGACAAGGTTAATGGAAAGGAGCAGAGGGCTCTGAATACAGTCAAGTCACTTTGAGAAGATGTTCCTCTCCTAGCACTTGGCTAGGAGACTTCTTGGTTGTGTCGAGAAACTTTTACTTTTTAAAAGTTTGCTAATTTATGCTGTAGAGCTAGATTTTTAATTAAAACAAAAAAGTATATTTATTTCTACTGGACTACTTGTTACAGAAGATAATGTGGCATGGATGAATAGTATGAATAACAAATAATACAGACATATTCTATCTGAAATAAACAAAAATGTTCACACAATGTTCATTTGGAAAGATAGTCTTGCTTTACATGCTATTTAGAATGAAACCTTAATATTTCCTCAAATAACACTTTATAGTAGAAAGGACTTCCCAAAAGTTAGGCTCTTTACTTCGGTTCATTGTAGTTTTGTGATTTTCCAATAGTTTCTTGATTCATTTCCTTATAATACCATCCTGCCACAAAGTATTAAAGTAAAAGATGCCTGTTATTCCTTCAACATCTGCATTTTTAAAGTTTTATACACTACTATATCCATAATATGTAGTTCTTAAATTTTTAAAAAAATAAATGAGTAAAACTCTTTTAAAAATGCAGATGTCTGTAAATACAAAGGTACTAGATAAGGAGAAAATGAGAAAATAAACAGACAAAGAAAGCAAATATACTCATGAGAAGGAAATGTGGTTCAAGTCTTTGGATTTAAAAATTCCCACCAGAGAACTTCACCAACATGGAATTTCCAGAAAGCTTCCTTTATACCCAGAACACAGACCTGAAAAGCCCCAATACTAACTTTTGAAAACTATAGTTATAAGATGCTATAAACAATGATCAAAGCCGTAGCAGAGAGAAAGAAGAATGTGTCTTCCATTTAGCTACAGTTTGCACCATAGCCTCTTTAGCTGTTAGTAGATCAGTAAAAACCACTGAAGTATCAGAAGTGTTTTGAAGCATAGGGGTAAAAAGGTATTGAACATATTATCTGTCTAAACCAGTAACGTGACTTCGTGGCTTGGAAAAGGTTCTAAACAGTAAAAAGATTCCAGATCTCTCCCTCCCTAGCAAAATATCGGTCTGGTTTATAAATCACTTATTTCTCATATGACCATACATTGAATCTTTTAATTTTCAACTAATAAAGAATTCTACAATCGCCTTTAAAAACATCTTCCATTTCTTTGGGAACCATGCAGCTGTATCTCATTTCCGTGGGTTTTGTTTGGGTTACTGAAAGCTGCTGTGTAAGGCCTGGAGTGTGGTTGGTGTCTGATATTAATTACTATCTGGTACTCACATTCTGCATCCTTTATGATTTTAATAAACTCCTTGGAAGTTTGGACTTCATTCCAAATGGTTATTGAATCTTGTACATCTTTAGGACTAACTGCTTAAATACTGCCATCCTGCTAACAGTGAACTTGAGTCTTCCAAACCCCTGAACTGTGCGTGGTGTGGTCTTGAACTTCCATGCTAGTCGCCAGTGACCATTTCAAAACTTTGTAAGCTGAAATTCTGATACACACACGTTTCAGGATAAACAAAATAGAAGCTGTTGGAATAATGATCTTTTTATAGGCTCATAAAGCACTGTTTCAGGATTCTCTCCAAGACTTCAAACCTCCATCTATGAAGTATGATTGAAAAATAAGGTACATGTTAAATTGCGGGGGGGGTACCGGGGACCGAACTCGGGACCTTGCACTTGGGAGGCAGGTGGCAGAACCACTGAGCTAAATCCAGGGCCCACATGTTAAAAATTTTAAAAACTATTACAGTAAAAGATACATTGGCACTGATCTCCCTGAACATATTCATCATCACTCTGAACACATTTACTCCGTCATTCTTTCCACTTTCTGAAGCAGTTCAGGAAGTTCTCTTTCATGAGGAGTATCTTTATTCGGGCTGTCATGGCTGCCTCCATCTCATGAGTTGATTTAAAATAATTTTTATGGTAATTTTGACTTTGGGGAAGAGCCAGAAGTTGCACATTGTCATATTTGGTGAATAATGTGGATGAGGACACACTGTAACATTTTTACAAGCCTGCCTTTCTGTTAGATGGTGCTTGGCAGCAGCATTTGCCCTATTTTTTAAAATCACACCTCATAAAGACACTCACGAAAGAGCACTTCCAAAACTGTTTCATAAAGTGGCAAGAATGATGGGATAAGTGTATTCAAAGTGATTGTGTTTTGAGAAGGATTAATGGAAATGTGCTTTTACTGTAATATTTTTAAAGTTTTTTAGCATTCACCATAGTTTGATCACACCTTGTACTTTTCTGGCTTGTGTCACTTTTTCTTATTCCTAAGTGATCAAACTTGAAGGAAATCTTGTTTTTTGGATTGAAACATCTGCTGTTGACCAGGTTACCATGCTCTACAATCAGGACCTTCGTCTTCTGTCTTCATAGGTGTGAACTAATTCTTGTCATACTTGGCAAGTGTATGTGTTACCTGAGGAGATTATTATTAAGTAGTACCTGGGCATCTCTAAATGCTTCATAAGCTCCCCTAGGATGCAGGAGGGATGAAGTGAGCAGCTGTGTGTTCTTTCTTTTCTTCTAGTACCTGATCTTTGATGTCAGCCATCCATAGCTGTTCTGAGGGCTAGATTTAATAGGCAATCATAATCAAAATTTTGAAGCTGGCCAAAAAATAAATTACTAATTTGTATTTGTTTATTTTCATTCTACCTTTTTATTCTGCTTTATAAGAAAAAATAAAACAATTGGAAACAGACAACAAAAATATGAAATCATCCAAGAAGCTGTTGAGGTCAGTACACTTAATTCTTCCTCACCTTCCAGAGGAAACTTTCAGAGACAGAATGATTCAGCAGAAAGACCTGGACCCCAGTGGAGATAAAATACTGACCTGTTCATGTGGAACTGGCAAGCAGAGTAGACACCTATGGACAGGAAATATGTACAGACATGGTACTTTATGACACATGGCACCACTCTTCATTCCCAGCCAACTTTGTCTGGAAAGACCCCTCTGGATGTCTATAAATGACATGTGCAAAAGAGCTTTATATTTTCCTAAAGAATCACTTCATTACTCAGGGGTTTTGGCCATCAATGCATAAAATCTACAAAGAAAAATATCCAACCATATCCAGGAAGGACATCAATGGCTACCCCTTCCTCTGGCCCAGGAGATGAGAGCTGTAAAGGAAGACAAGAGAGATAGCTAGGTCCTTTACTCCTCAGCCAAAAAGCAAATGTGGTTTCAAATGCTTGGCCAGGGATGGACCATGGCTTGGAACTGCAAGTGTTTGTTTCACAATCCCCTCATGCCTTCTGATGGAAGCAGTCAAGGGCTTTCTCTTGTACCTTGCCCTGAGCAAATACACACATGCCTTGTTCAGGGGTTGAGCACACTCACTTCAAGGAGCAGGACAGACCTTCCGCCACCCACCACAGCCAACCTTGTGAACTGAAGATGCTCAAATGTCCTTTCAACCTAGAAAATCCTGTTTGAAAACCATAACTGCACTCTCTCTACAGAAAGAGCTGGACAATTAAAGGCAGTTTCTTCAAAATAAGCTATCAGTCAAAATCATCTATTCCAAGCTGCCTAGAATGCCAAATTAGATCTGGGCAGCAGAAGAACAGTCCTTGGCTTCCTTAGATTGTAAGTTGATGAAGTATTGTTTTGTGATATCTCCAATGTACATATGCACATGTTTTCACAGAAACACACTCAGGAGGCCTCCTTGAAGCCTGGGCTAAAAAAAGAAACACTTTCCAATGGATTCTTCAATCCCTGTGCGGCATTCCTGCTTCCTCAGCCTGCCTTCCTTACCTTCTGTGTTCTTGCTTAGGAGCTTATTGTCCTTCTTTAGCCCTAGCCTTTATTCATCCCTGAGCATGATTATCATGAGGATCTGGTCTTCTGGTTGGTTTTCTACCAGCCTGATTAGAAGTGTGGTATTGACAGTTGTCTGCATAGTTTATGATCCCCTTCCTAGGTGATATTTGTTGTTGAGAGACTTGTGTTGATGTTCACAATTTGGGAAATATCAATGGTGGACATGCTGAGTTCAAGGTTAAGCCCTGAGGGCCCACACACAAATGACAGTTAGGAGGTCTATGTCTGGATGCTGAGATTCTTCTTCAGAAGCGGCACCCTGTGTGCAATTCCTTCTTCCAACCCAACTCAGCACTCAGTGTCTGCTGGTGGTAGCAAAGGGTGAGCTCAGTTCGTTATGGATGCAAGTACTTCAGAGGTCCAAGGAATTATGCTTTATTTTTACCAAGTTGCCTATTGGTAAAAATACAACTCAACTAGATATGGGATGCCACAAAACAGCAGGACAAATCTCATAATAGAACAGTAAACTCTGGTGGAGCTAACAATAACACAGAACTTCAGAGAAGTTAATGTGGATGGCTATTCCAGAAGGCTGAGTTTGGGGTTTTCAGGGAAAAAGAGAAGACATTTCTGGTGCGGAACATGTTCTAGGGTATGGTAAAAATCAGAGCTTACCTGGGATGGCTCTGAGCCATCCCAAAATAGTAAGTAGAAAGCTACCTTGGGATTTTTGGTTCCCCTCCCTCAGAGTTCCTAAGATAATGTACATACAAGTAGTATAGGACAGAGATGGTAAAGTTCAAGCCTTGTTCTCTAGGCACTGCTCACTTAAATACCTGTCAAAATGTGGGAAGGGAAGCATTTTCAAGTGATGAAGTGCTGAAGTTAAAGGTTCCATCCTGGGCAAGCCAATTAGTCTTGCCTGTTTCTCTTCCCCCATTGGTGCTAACTAACTCTGAGCCATTTCTTCTATGCTGGTCATAATAAACCTGAACAAGAACATAAATGAGTCATGATGAATCTTCCACCCCTATTTGCAAACCCCATAATTGAACACTGCCCATTGTGTTGGCAATCTCAGGGATTTTTTTGTTTATTTTTTACAAAGCACATCATTTAATGTACTAGCAGTGGGCCATATCACTTAATGGACAGTTGCTGCATGTAGGCCCTAGAGGCAAATAGCTTGGTTAAAATTCCAGATCTACCTCTTAACCATGTGAGAAATTGAATTTTCAAGAGGTGAAGTGATATACCATTGAAGATCTCTAGTAGAGTGAGTTCCAGTAATCTGGTCTCCCGACTCCTGACACCTGACTCATAATGGAAACATTTACTAAACTTTCTGCACTATTTTAGCTGTTGGCAAAGGGCACTCACACACATCACCCCCAAACTCTCTGTTGCCCCTCCAAACTGAGTAGCTGAAGGAAACATTTTTCAGGAACCCAGTATGAGTTCCACAGGGACCAATTCCTGTCCAGTGGTTTCCAGAAAGAGCTACTTGTGTAAATGAGCTGAGGGAAGGGCACAGGGCGAGCACATCCCAGCAGTGAGCTGAGGAATGGGTGCCCACCAGTGCTGTGGCAAAACTACATCCCATTATTAATTTGATGGTGTGTTAAATTAGTCCTGTATAGGAGCAGCAGAGGAGCTCCTTGGAGGAGTGGCTCTGTGTTCTATGAGCTCAGCTGTCCCAACAGACCGTCCGGCAGTGTCTGCTCCTCTTTGCCGATTAGGAGCAGCAACTGCAGTGACACTAGGTTTGCGGTATGTCTTCTTTCTTAAATAGTTTGCTTTGGCCTGGAGGAAATAGCTCCTTATCTTTGCTGACTTTGAGCCTACCTTTTCCTCTCCTTTGTCCCCTGACAGAATCAGCCCACCTTCCACCTGGAGGTGCTATTCTGACTGGTGTACAGGCCCTGCAGAAACATCAAACTCCTTTAGTAATTCTATTCTTCTTGACTGAAGATGGAGAAAGACATTCTCCTCTAGAATTCTCCTAAGGGGTATCATTACGTGTCATTTGGTAAGTCACTTGGGCTGCTAGGATGGAACCACAAATTTATGTTAGAATAAGTAGTAGCCTGAGGTTAGAGACAGGATGGTGTGGGATGCACAAGGAGGAGCAAAAGATTAACTTTGAGTGTGGGAATTCCTGAGGGGGCCCACAATAGAAATGAAGGAGAATTATGACTGCAAGAATACTTGATAATATTTTGCTGTGAAGTGTGCCATGTAAATTCTGTTTTTCTTCTCCTTTGCCCCTTTTCTTCCTATTTCACATTACCTATTGTACATTTAGTCCTTATTTACACTTTCAGTCTCTCACACCAGAGAAACTATTCGGTATTTACACATGTGTGTCCTATTTATTTCACTTAAGAGTATCGCCTCAATATGCATCCACTTAGCTATAAATGTCTCTAATTTCTCATTTTTGATGGCTGAGTAGTACTCTATTTTATAAAAAAATCACATTTTCTTTATCCAGTCTCCAGTTGATGGGCATTTGGGTTGTTTCCAAGTTTTAGCTATCACAAACTGCGCTGCTATGAACATGGGCACACATATATCACTGTGGTATGATTCTTTTAATTCTTTGGGGAAGATACTCAGCAGTGGAATAGTGGGGTCAAATGGGACTTCCAGTCCTAGTTCGTTGAGGTATCTCTGTACTGATTTCCACAGTGCTTGCAACCAGTCTACACTCCCACCAGCAGTGGAGCAGGGTTCCTCTTTCCCCACAGCCCTGCCAGCATTTGTTATTGGTTGATTTCATGATAGCAGCCATTCTTTCGGGAGTGAAGTGGAATCTCAGCGTTGTTTTCATTTGCATCTTTTGAATGACCAGTGATGTTGAACATTCTTTCATGTATTTATTTGCTATTTCTACTTCTTTGTGTGAGAAATGTCTGTTCATTTCAGATGCCCATTTTTGAATTGGGTCTTTAAATTTGGGAAGTCTGATCTTTTTAAGTTCTTTATAGATTCAAGATAGTAGATCTTTGTCTGAGGAACAGCAGGTGAAGATTTTTTCCCACATTGTGGGTTGTCTCTTCACACTGCTGCTGGTTTCTCTTGCTGTGCAGAAGCCTTTTAATAAGAAGAGATCCCACTTGTTGATTGTTTGTGCTAGTTCATGGGCAACTGAGGTTTTGTTCATAAAATCTTTTCCTACATAGATGTCTTCAAGGGTTCAACCTAACCTCTGTTCCAACTGGTTCAGAGTTTCTATTTTAATATTTAGATCTTTAATCCATTTTGATTTTAGTTTAGTGCATGGTGAGAGATACAGGTCTAGTTTTCCAATGATGAATGTCATTATATTGTATACCTAAAATGTACCAATGATTAGAATGAATAATCTATAATGTAAAATAGGAAGAAAAGGTCCAAAGGGGTAGGGGTAGTGGGAGGGGCAGGGGAAAGGAAAGAAGGGAAAGGAAAAATGATGAGAAATGGAAAAAATGGAAATAAAGTCTTTGTAAATAGGGAAGGGTGGAGGGCATGAAGAGAGGGCTAGGAATGTGGAAAAAATAAGAACCAAGATGCATCATGTAAAGGTACAATTCCCAATGAGAAATGTAATTGTGTTGTATACCTACAATGTACCAATAAAAGAATTTAATCCAAAAATAATTCTGTTTTTCTTGTGATCTTTTGGTAAAGTCTATTTGAAAAGTTGGCTGGAATGTCCTAAGAAGGAGAATCTACACCCTTATCTTATAGTTCCCTTTGCTGTAGTCCTTCCAATTATAAACTGATGTTGGCTCACGGCCTCATCCCTTACAAACTGTGTAAAGCTGGGTCAATCCCTTACCGTGCAGGGCTCAGAAAATAATCTCTTCTAAGTGTTGCTTTTCATAGATTAATTGACCAAAAATGTGCAAAGCAATGCATACTACTTGCACACTGTAAGAGTTTGAGAAATGATGAACATCTTGATAATTATGATCATCAAAATGATTTGCAATTCTTTCTCAAACTTTAAAGACAATAGTTATTTACCCAGATCCAAACCTTCCCTAAATGAGAATTTATATAAATGGATGTGCTCTTCACCCCATCAAAACATATCTCAAGCTTCTAGCTATTTTAAGATATTTATTCAGAGAGGCTTTTAATTGATATCATCCCTTCATCATTTTCTCAGAGATATTGCCTACAGCATTAGATGCAGCAATGATGAATATAATAATGATAATTCCACAAAACCTCAATGTCTGCTAAAGGCACCGATGAATATCTGAACAGCAGGAGAGAAACTTTCTTCCTACCAATTAATAGGCAGCCAAGTCTAATTTGCCACCTGAATGGCACTTTTGAACCTGTCAGGGAAAAAGGAAACCAGTGAACTTTCATCTTGTCACTAGTTTTCTTAGGGACTGCTCTCCATAGCAAATGAAAATAGCATTCATTAAAGTAAAAAATAGAAAAGCTGTGTCAGCCCCCTATGTTCTCTCCTTATCTAGAAACAGTCCATCATTGCCAGTGAGGAGGTGGCTCTGAAGGCCCACTGGTCTTGTGCACTCACCTGAGGTTGGAGAGTGACAATTTTCTTAAACTCTTGTGAAAAGTTTAGACAGTTAAGTCATTAGTTCTCCTGTGACTTATGAATCAAGAGACATTAAACCTGAAAAAATGCTCTAAGTTGAGGATGAATTCCAGCGTAAGAATACAGTATAAGATTTTTGAGATGGGTTTTCTTGGGCTTTCCTGAATTATTTAATTCAGAATAACAACAAAAGCATTTGTACAATCTATTGCTAGTATATTCCTTGGTAAATACACATGCATAAAGATAATAAAAAGAAAAAGAACAAAACAGATATGTAAACCCCTTCCCAATAATATTTACTATTCCAAAATTGTTAAATCTCTTTTCCTTTGGCACTTTGCTTACAATTAGGTGTACAGCCAGTAGGTGGCAGTGTGTAATGAAGACCATGAAGTTAAAATGAAAGGGGGATAGCTTACTTATTCAGTACATTAATTCCATATATATTTAGTAAATTTCCTATGTGCAGGGATCATTGCAAAGCAAAGGTACTGTACTTATATCCCAGGAATTTTTCCTCAGATGAAAATAAACACATATTTATTGCCACTTTTATATAGATACCTTATGTTACCAAGTTCTAATTTCTTGATGATACATCTAATCAGAAAGAACAAGCTCTTATAGAACATTTCTCACAAATTATGGTAATCTAATTCTCATCTTATCCTCATTCCTTGATTAAAATTGCCTCCTTCCTTTGTTATGAACTCTGAATCCCAGCTTGGTGCGGCTCCACTGTACTGGCACATTGCTTTGGAGACTTTTGCCACACTAGCCCCTCTGAGGGCCTCCAGAGGTCCAGGGCTTCTTTGCCTTCATCAAAGTCAGTATTGATCTACTCACCCTGTTAGGAATTTTGAGCTATGGTACTGGCTCAGGAGCAGCCCAATGTCCTCCTCCCTCTCCCACTTTTACTTATTATCCCAGACCCCAGCTCCATCTCAGAGTAAAGATGTTACTCATGGACCAAAGTCAAGGTACTTGGTGGGCTGATGTGTTGAGAATCCTCTTTAATTTCTTTGGGGATGTTTCTGTTAAGGTCCTCTCCTTCACAGGATTTCAGTTAACCAGGTCTGGGATTGCTCTGAGAGCTCCCAGAGTTTATGGCTCACCCAAGTTGTATTTGAAGCACTAGGGGTGCTTAGATGCTCACTCCTAGGGAATTTCATGAAGCTGAGTGGTTGAGGAAGGACGAGATCCTGAATCTTGTTCATGAATCTATCTATTACTAGAGACTCTCCTTCCCTTTGAATTAGAGGAACAGATTTCATTTAACTTTTAAATCTCTGAGTCTCAGCTGTATTCTCTCTGAAATCTCTGTCTGTTCTCTCGTAGGCTAGAGTAAGACAGAAAGAAAATCACATAACAAACCCTCAAGACCACTTCCTCTGCAATTACAACAGTTGCCTCTGCCACTTGTTGTTTTTTTTTTTCTTTATTTCTTTTTGAGAGGTCCTTCGAGTTTCTGTCTTTCTAATCAATAGTTTATTTGCCATCAGTGACTCAGGATGCCTCTAGCAACAGCTTGAGCTTACGCATATCATCAAACATAACCTCTCCTTTCAAGAATTGTTTTCCATAGCTTGTGTCTCTCGCCACAGAACATTTCCTAACAATATCTATGACCAGGAGACTTATAATAGATAGGGGACTTAAAGTATTTTTATCAAGTCAAACTCATGAGAGGAACATTTTGTTGAATCAAGGCATTTTTTGGTAGGATTGTTTCTTAATATATCTTATTTCTCAATATATTTTCAATACACACATACACATATGTGCACAGATACACCTACACATGAGTGCATGCATATGTGATATATATGACCATATCTCTATTGCCTTTCTCTGTAATATTGGACATAACAGAACTATGCTCATTTCTAAGACACTGTGATGAAGAGATTAAAATTTAGGAAAAATAGGGAAAGATAATAGAGTATGTTTGTCTTGTGACATATTTTCTCCGGGTGTAGAGCATGAACTCAACCAGGAGTTTAGGACGTTGTGTACTTGGGGACCACTAGATCTACCATTTGGGCCCAATTAAGTATCAAGCAGAATATTCCAGACCAGTTCCACTTGAGCCTCAGGGCTTCTTGCATCCACCCAAGGCAGTTGAGATTAAAAATAAGAATTTCCTGAAGTCCACAACAGTCTACTATGGACACAATCTTACCTTGGCCAATCTTCAGAGGAAGGTGAGATTAAAGAAAACACCCCAAATGAAGTATATCTTAATTTGACACACCATTTGCATTGGATATCTAATTTTCTATTTTCAAAAGCCATTTGCATCTTGCCTTTTTAAAGTGAATGTGTATACACACACACTCACATATACAGACAAGTATTTCTTAACATGAACGAGATATATTCTGAGAAATTCATCCTTAGGTGATTCCACTAGGAAAACCTCATAGAGCATGTTTACACCAAACCTAGAAAGTGTAGTCACTCAATGCAATCTCTTGATATACTCAGGAGATGCAGTCAGCATGAGATGTATGAGGTTACTATTGCCAGTGTAACATGGCATACTGTTTACAGGAAATTTTGTTTAGTAAAGGAGTACACGTTAAAATAACGCTAAAAATGTAGTATAGTAACTAAATAAACTAGTCATTTATTAACATTATCAAGTCTTATGTACTGCATACATTTATATCACTGGCAATGCAGCTTTGTTCACACTAACATCACCACAATAAGCATCACCACAATAGTTGTGCTATTATGTTATGATGATTACATCATCACTGGGCAATAGAAAAGTTTCAGTTCCATTACAATCTTATGAGACTATATCATACATGTGGTCTATTTCTAACTGCAAAGAGCATGACTGCATATGTAGAAGAATGAGTCATAATAGGTGCGAGCTCCATAAACTTGACTTCTCACACTAGTTTCAGAAAGCCCAATAATAACTTTGAACTCCCTAAGAGTCATAGGTCAAGTTCAGTTGGGCTGAATGCAAACTCTTATGAGAATGAAATCTCTCATGATTTGCTTTTGCCCATTGTCCTTGTGCTAGCTGGAGCATCTAATGTGCTAGAGGATCATCAATACATTTGGCCCCAGAGGCAGCCCTTCGGCCTACTTGCTTCTTTCCAATCGCAGAGTTCAGCTCACAAGTCCTTCAAGAGATAACACAAAATCTTCCTACAACTGTGTATAGAAACTCAAGGAAGGCCACCTAGATTGTAGATGAGAAGTATTTCTAGTAAAATATAAATGTAGTATCTGCACAACTTTTAAAAATCTTTGAAGGTGGGCCGAGGATTTAGGTCAGTGGCTCTGGCACCTGCCACACAAGAGCACGGTCTCGAGTTCGATCGCCGGTACCAAAAAAGAATATCAATCAATCAATCAATCAATCTTTGAAGGTGGACTGGGAATTTAGCTCAGTGTCACCCCACCTGCCTCACAAGTGCAAGGTCCTGAGTTCGATCCCTGGTACCAAAAAAAAAATCTTTGAAGGAATACAGATATTATTTTTTTAATGGAAAGTGCTATGAAACCATGATAAAGAAATACTAATCTCCAAATTGGAGGAGTTGAGACACAGCAGTATAGATATTCTTGGGACACAGCCAGAGGATTGTAAAAGCAAAATAAAATATATATTGAAAATGATAGAATGAAGAAAAGTAGAAAAGATATATTTAATGGGTTTAAACAATAAGTAATAATTAAAAAGGTGGCTGTATTCTAATAGACGCTTAATACACTTTGCAGTGAGGACTCCTGTCACAGGTTGGAGAAGTGTTACAGGTAAGAATCAGGTACCTCTGCTAGACTGGTACAGAAAGCCCCAGCACTAACAGTATACTGTGATCAGAAGCCAACTGCTGAGCTTATGAAACAGAAGATAAAGGAGTTCTTGAAGGAGGATTACTTGTTGAGCTATTTACCAATATTAACAATGGACATATTCCATGCTTAAAACCCAACTTAGAGCTTTTTATACAAAACATTAACTTCATTATTTGACTCAATAATATTTACTGAAGACTTACTTTGTGCAAGACATTGTGGTAGGCTCTGGAGATACAACAAAAAGCAAGATAAAGCCCTTGCCCTTATGGAGCTTTTATTATAAAGGGAAATGCCACACATTATAACATGATAAACAAAAGAATAGACAAGAATATATACTATGACTAGTACTGTAAGGATAACAAATGAGAGTCGTGATTGGGAAAAAGTACCAAAGATGGGCATGTTAGATCCCTTGGTCTGGGAAGACCTCCCCAAGGGCAGCACATATAAGTTGGGGATGCTAAGTTGAGAAACCTGTCATGCAGAGTTGTGAGGTAATGAATCAAATCAGTGAAGGCCCAAGAGTCAATTGTTATGGTGACCCCAGAGGGTGAAGCGTCTCAGTATGCTCCAGGAGATATTAGTATGCAATCTGGTGGGCACGTGTGGGTGAGACAGTTAGGGGATAAGGGGACAACAGTTAGAGATCAAAATGGCAGCTTTATCGCTGGAAACAAAAAAGCTGGAAGAGAGTACGCAGCATAGATCTCTGAGTGTGTGGGCTCCCTAGTTGTGTTAATCAGCTTTCTTGCTCCCAGGACACAATACTCAAAATCTACAATTTACAGGAGGGGAGTTTTAATTTAGCTTGTGGTTCAGGGGATGCGGTACATGGTCAACAGGCTCCAAGGAAACAGTGCTAAAGAGAAATGGGTGACGGACCAGACATAGACACCAAGGCCATGCCTTTATGACCCACATAGATACATCCAGAAGTGTGCTCCATCAAGCCCCAGGGAGGATCCCCAAAGCCAATCAAATTGACCTTTTACCTTAAACCCCACTTTTGTGCATCTCAGAATTAAACTTGCTCTCTAATTAAAAGAGAACAGCCTCCCCAATGGGACCTATTTAGAAATTTACCACATGGACAAGCAGAGAACAGAGTGAGCAGAGTCCCGCTCCAAAGAGAGAAAAGAATAGACTGATCCACATATACTCGATTCCTCCCCCAATCTGAGCTGAACTCACTGCTAAAGAAGACATTTCTCTCCCCAGGAAGCTCACTGGAATAGTGGTACCTTCATTTGGAAATATAAAGCCAGAGAAGGGGAGTCTCTCTACAATAGCTACCAAGATTTGTGCCTGTGTGTTAAGACTAGAGAAGGAAGAAAGGAAGAAACATGATACTATAGTGGGGTACAAGAGCCTGTGGCTTTGATGGAAGAAATTTTCCACAATCTTCACCAAGTTTTCTCTTGGGATGGGAACAAGGCATAGTACACAATCATCAGGGCTTGTGACAGAGACAGGTGAAGCAGAGCTCTGATTTAGCAGAGCTCTGATTTTTTATTGCTACTTATGGCTACATTGGAACCACAAGAGGAAACACATCCATTCTGGATTTAAGCTAGGCTAGTGTCTTTCCTGATTCCTGGGTCCTTTAAGTCAAGTTAGCTATTGGGGCATGGGTGGTGTGCACGCAGGGGTGTGATTGGCCCACTTACATTCCCTATCTTTCCTATCAGTACGTAACTACAATAACTGCTTTAAGTCTATCTATAGTGTTTGGCTCCATTGTAGAGATTCAATTTTTGCTGTTTGACTTACTGATTTATAAGGTTAAGAGTAAAGCCATTCAACATTGTTGAGTTCAGGCCACTGAGAGAGGTTACCTCCTCCCTATCTCATCCAAAGTGCTATCCTCCTTCCCTAACGGTGCTGTTGCTGGGAAACAACTGCATTACAGGGAAAACAATCCTACCTAGAGTGAAAACAGTCTTATCCTTCAGGAAAGCAGGCTTGGCTCAGTCTAATTCACACACAGTGAAATCCTGCTCATCCTGGTATTTCCTGTTCATCCAGGTAAATCCTGCTCATCCTGGTGTTTCCTACTGGGGCCACTAGCATCTGTTAAAGTGGGCTTCTTGATACATGTAGCTGGCAGAAATGGGGTCACCCAGGCCAGACAAGCTCCAGCCTGCTGAGGGTTGGATTCAGCACAGGCAGCCTGGGTACTCCTCTATAACTGGTTGAAAAGCAGCTTCCCCTCTTAAGGAGCTGGACTAGTTCAGCCAAAACATCATCCTTTCGTGTGTTGGCTATTGCCTTCAGCAAGACAATTATAGTTCTTTATTTTCTTTACCTTTTAATTTTTTGACAAGGTACACACAATTCAAAAAATTCAAATTGTTCTATGAGATTTACAATAAAATCCTCAGTCCTTGCCCAACCCTGGGCAATCACTCCCCAGAGGCAATCCCTTTCAATTATGTTAATCATTTCTTCAGTGGCTACTTCAATAACTAAATAAATGCTTATATTGCTAGTTTTCCAATTTCAGGCCTAATCTATTGATTTTCCTACTATAAAATGTTACCATTTGGGCCCTGGGGTGCATATATATACAGATTGTCATCACACATGCGCGCGCGCACACACACACACACACACACACTGTTGGCCCCACTTTTCCACTGCAGTTATTATTCCTTAATATTCATTGTTTCCATTATTTTGAGGATACCAATAACATGAGTCATGGGGAGCACTGTGATTTTTTTCTGGTATACTTTCTCCAAAATTTAGTGAATAATTTGTCTAAATTTTATTTTCCCTCGGTACACATGGAGTTATCTCTAATTAATCTCTGAACTAGATCTCCTCTCAACATGTCCCCCCAGCCCAACACTGGGAAATCTATTGGTTCTTCGGTGTTCCTTGGCCTTCCTTCTCCCTGTTGGAGTCTTGACCCACTGCAGCCGGTTGAGGGCTGCTATCCAGGGTGTCCTTTAGCTCGCCTCCAGGAGGGCCCTGAGCTACTGTCCTGGGACCCTGACTCTCTCATGTTGGCTTCTCTGGCTTTCTAGATTCCATTACTGATTTACTGTCAGATTTTCAGTGGGTTTCCAAAAAGGGTGCGTGAATTGGAGACACATCTTAAATGACTTTCCTATCTGAAAAAAATCTTTATTCCCCCAACAGAGAATAGAAATAGAATTTTCTTCAAAGCTTTAAGTTCTCGCCATTGCATTCTGCTTTCCCGTGTGTTATTGAGAAAGCGAGATCGTTTGAATCCAAATCTTTTATTTTTAATCTGTGTTTTTTCTCCTTAGAAAGCATTTAGGATTTCCTCATTTTCCCAGAATCCTGAAATTTCATAATGCTGTGTCTATGAATCCCTTTTTATCCACAACATAGGACAAGTAGTGAGGGCGTTCATTCTAGAAACTTGGATTTTTCAGTTCTGGGAAATTCTCTCTGATTTTCCAGTATGTTTCTCTCCTTCATATTCTCATTTCTTTTTTCCACAACACTTTTTATGAACCTTCTGGGTTGATCCTCTAGATTTTCATACAGGGGTATAATGTTTCTTTGTTTTTATATATTCTGTGTGTGTGTGTGTGTGTGTGTGTGTGTGTGAATGTGTGTGTGCTTTTTTTTTATATATTTCTCAACTTTATTTTGCAGGAATAAATATTTCATCCTCAACTGTAGTTTTAATTCCTAGTAACTCTTTTCTTTTTTCATTCTCTGAATGTTCCTTTTATGATGTCTCTCTCTCTCTCTCTCTCTCTCTCTCTCTCTCTCTCTCTCTCTCTCTCTCTCTTTCTCTCTCCTTTTTGCTGTAAAGCAACATAGTGTGCACAGTGTTTGAGATTATAAACTAAAGAAAATTGTCTAGGTGTAAACTTAAGCCTAACTACTTCCCCAGCTATGTGGCACTTGGCAGCATACTTACATTGTATGTGGCTCAGCTTTCCCAACTGTAAAACGGGAATAATTACACTGTTCGGTCCTGAAGGCTTATTCTGAGTAAGTTACCATGAAAGCACTTGGAACAGTGTCTGGCACACAGGAAGCGCTCAGCACATACCCACACTTACTATTACTATGTAGGCAATCTTCTCCTATCTTACCTTTTGGAAGATCTTAATTATAGGAGTGGTGCTTGAAAATGGCTTTCTCCTTTCTGCTTTGTCTGTCTATACTTTTTTCTTTCTGTTGTTAACTACTTGGTTTGGTTTTCCTGAAACTGCCCATAATGTATTATAAGTGAGGAATTAAAATGCTGATGGAATCTGCGTTTGCACCTGGTTTATGACAGGTGGGCTTCACCATAGGCAATCTGGTGGACATTCCACTGTGGAACCCTCAGTATTGTAGGCACTGAGCTGCTTTGTCTAAGGATACAAACCCAGTTGCTAGAGTTCTTAGAACTGAGTAGGGTATCAGCCTGGGTCTTCGAATTCATGCTGCCAATGTCCACATGAGCCCTTTGCTGAGTCTCCTGTCCCTGAACCTAATGTTGATATTCAGGAGTCTCCACAACTGGCTTCCTCCAGGGCTGGGGCTGACAGCACCTACTTTTGCAGAATGGTAGAGGGTGTCTGGAGACAAAGCAGCCTCTTATTAGTCAGCTACCGATACTCCCACTTGCCTCTCTGCCAGTACTCTCCCTTTTAGAAGTACATTTGCTCATGTTTTTTAGGCTGGTATGGCCTTCGGAGGTACAGAGCTGCTTGCTTCAGAACTTTTCTCATTGCAGGACTTCATTCCTACATGCTAAGTTCATTACCACTTGTTCTTGCTTTAGAACTGCTTCTACCTCTAGAATTATGTGGTGATTTTTCACTTTTTTATCTTTATGATTGTAAGCAGCTTTTTTAAAAAATCCCCTTATTTTCAAGTTTCTAGATTTTCGGGAGGTACAGATATATGCAGATTTTTAAAATCTGCTGCTGGTTACAATTACACTTCTCAGAGCATTTCTGATGATGCTGAGTTTTGCAGAGTAAGGACCACAATGCAGATAGTGCATTAAGAGAAAGTGCTCTGGCAGAGTCATCAGGCAGGGGATGGAGCTCTGGGTCTCGGGACTGTGAGTCCCCAATCTGCTAACGGGCCCAGCCAGCAATGGGCAGCAGGGGCCCATGCCCAGGACTGGTGGGCAAGGCTCAGATGAGCAATGCGCTTCTTCCACTGCCTTTCACTGACTGTGCGTCCTTTGACATCTGAAATCTTCAACTTCAATTTCTTCCCATTTGGAAAAAAACAACTCTATGTTCCAAGTGACGTTTAAACACTGTAAAATGTAAAGGTCTGTACACATATTAGATGTGATTATGATTTCAATTGCCTTTTTCATCCCTCCCACATATATCAGATGTCTGTGCACTTTTATTTCACAGCACAAACATCACTGGAGCTAAATGTATATTTCCATGGCCTTCTTCCATATTAGACTGAGTAGCTCCTGAGCAGGGTTAGGGCCCATGATTTACTTAGAACTCAGTACGTAATAGGTGTTCACTAAAGTGTTGGCTAAATAGAGAGGAGAGAAAACTATCTACCACTGGAATTGAACCTGTAACCTTGACTTCTTTAATGTAACTTCTAACTAACTGTATACTGTTAAGAGAAGCCACTTCTATGACTGAGAAGTTCCATTCTTCATAGGCTCTAAACAGCCACAGGTTTGATGGTCACTACTGGCCTTAAATACCTGCGGGCAGACCTGAAAAATGATAACCCCGCTAAGCCAGATTTCACGTCCTATTACCCATCTCTTGGGCCATATGTTTAGCAACTTATATTTAATAAATACAGCAGCAGAATCTGATTACGGCAAGCCCAGTGATAGTTAAATTCAATTGTCAGGGAAATAGAGTTAGAATCCAGGATCATTTCTATGCATTGCAATGGGCAATTGGAACGCCTATTCCATATGGCACTGACTCTGTCTGAGGACTGCACAGCCCATTCCCATCAGATGGTTTCATTCTGGGTCAGTGATGATTGTAGGGAACAGTGTGTGGAGGAAGGTGATCCCCATAGGGGCCCATTAGATTCTGGTTCTTTCTTCTCAATTGCTGTCCCACTGCAGACCAATGGACTGGCACGGTTGGGCTTGTGTCCCTACATTTTTAATCGACACATTGGTATTTACAAACCTGGCTCTACTCCGGGCTTCAGAAAGGCAGAGACAATGGTTGGAAGAGAATAAATGCCTCTTATAAAGGTTAGTGGAGATTGTTTTCATGCTTCCAAAAGTGGAGGTGGGCTCTTTTATCTGCACCAGTTCACCTGCTTCCAGCTGTCACAGCGTGTCTTCAAAGCTGCCGAGTGCTCAGCCAGAGGGGAGAGGGTGGCCTGCTGCTCTGTCTTCAGTGTGATATTTCCCTGCTCTGACCACCCTGCCAACCCCAAGAATGTGTTCTCCTGCTTCTTGCTGACTGGGGAGTGTTTTTCATCCCTAACCCTGGTGGGAGGAGGTGGCTTCCTTTCCTATCATTTATTGGAAATTATAGAAACTTCCTTAAAGATATCCTCTCTGGCTCACCTGTTCAGTTTATTAATAAAGCAACTCTGCAGCTTCAGGGAAGAAAGTTGCCTGGTATGAGCTTGAGGTCACTCTTTGAAAAGAGGGCTCCATTCAGATCCCAAGAACAGACATGCACCTTGCTCAGTGCCCCTTGCTAAGGCTTTTGTGAATGCTTTTAGAGTCTATTACAGGGAGGCTGGCTTTGGCACATTATGAATATCAATAGAGTTCCATCACCATTCTCCCTATCACAAAGGAGCATTCATGCAATATTCACCAGTGTGGTGGAGACAATGTGTCGCCTCCTCCCCAGGCCTTTTCTTTCCCTTGTCAAGAAGAATCAGCTCAGTGAGGAGTGTGAGCAGTCTAGCTTGAAGTAATTACTCTGAAACCTGGACACAGCCACCTTTTTTGTGATGCCACAGCCACTTTTTGTGTGTGTTGGGCACACGTCCTTCATGGATTCTTTCTCTAAATGTTCGTTCCATTCTCTCTCTCTCTCTCTCTCTCTGCTTTTTCTAGGGATGCACAGCCCAACTAATCTATAAAGAAACCTGTGAAATATCATTATGATACCCATACTCAATGGCTGGGACAAGTCCTTTGCCCTCCACAGAAAGGCCATGTACCTCCCAATTGGAGTTTGCAAATGCCTTGAAGTCACAGAAACATCTTATTTAAAAATAAAATTAAACCTCCTTGCTTAAGTAGTGAAGTGTTAATGGCCTACATAACACAAGTGGCGATAAAGCAAAACAAGTGCTGCTTTATAGCCAACCATTCATGTGAAAGAGGTGTGTAAAATAATGATAATAGTCATAGTAACAAGTAGATATTAAGAAAGAAAGCCGGAAATGGGGGCTGTAATCAAATATGTCATTCCCGTAATGTGCTTCCCTTTGTGACTCCTGCAGGACACGTGGGCTGCATTTCCTGCCTACCTGCGATACTACAGTGACCCCAGTGACCTCAGGACTCTTTTTATAATGTGGTCCTGCATTGTGCACAGCTGCATGGAAGGCGGAGGCTGACTGCTGGAAGCAGATGAAGAGAAGGGGTGGGTCTCCTTGCCTTCTACTGTGTTTGGCTCTTGCACCACTGTCTGAGTTATCCAGCTGCAACTGGACACAGTTATTCTTTGAAGGCCCAGAAGGGTATCTCCAGGCCTTGGTCATTTCAGGGGAACCGTGTCAGACACAGACTTCTTTCCTTTTTTGCACAGCGGCCCTTGGTCTTCCCTCTGCAGAGAAGCCGAGAGGCCTGTCAGTGCACTCTAGGCTGTCGGGGCGTATGAGTGTTTTGGGCCACATGGAAGCTGCCAGCATCCTTACCGCATCCTCAAGTCAACCCACTCCTTCAAAAGTTCTTTGGCAGCAAGATTACCCAGCTCTTTATATCTTTTTTGTTTTGTTTTGATTTTGGTACTGGGGATCCAACTCGGGTCCTTGTGCTTGCACAGCAGGAGGAGAAACCACTGAGCTAAATCCCCAGCCCTCTTTATATCTTTTTTAGCTTTCCTCTTTTGTTATCCTCAGCCTTCAGGAAAATCTTACTTAAACATTCCCTCTGGTCTCTGCTATGCTACAGAGTTGGCAGGGAGACACCTGGCTCCTGTCTGGTGAAAACATTAAATAGGAGCCTCTCTGTCCCCAGACCGACACTGGTGGCCCTAGTAATTAATGAAAGATTTCCCTCAGGCAGAATTTTCCAAAGTAGGTTGCTCTAATGTGAGTTGTATTGGACTACTAGTAAGCCTTGTCCACGAAAAGTGTGGTGGTCAATAAGTTTGAGGAATGTTGGATTAAACAACTTAACCATGCTTATTTTTAGCAAAATTTCTCAAGGCCTTTGTATTTATTCCTGTGGCTGCTGGAGCAAATAACCACAAAGCTGGTGCTTAAAACCACAGACATATATTGTCTCATAGTTCTAAAGGTCAGAGATCTGGAATCGGTGTCGCCAAACTGCAAGGGTGGGCAGGGCAGCTCTAGGAGCTCCAGGGGTTACTTCCTTTCTTGTCTCTTTCAACTTCTGGTGGTTGTCAGCATTTCTTGGAATGTGGCCGCATCAGTCCAGTCTTCAAGGACAGCACCTTCAAATTTCTCTGTACTCTGTCTTCACATCGCCTTTTCGTCTATGTGTGTGAAATCTCCCTCTGCCTCCTCCCTCTTAGGCATGTGTGTTGGTACTTCGGACCAAAAAGCTCCTCTTCTCAAGATCTTTAATTCAGTCACACTTTTTGTCTTATAGGGTAAAATTTAGTGATACGGGATTAAAAAGTGAATATATCTTTTTCAGGGCCACCATTCAGGCCTTCACACCTTTTTTATGTTCTGAGCATCATAGATCCCTAGGGGGAGGTTAGAGTTGTGGAGTGTTCCTCAACTTCTGACAAAGAAGTCTTCCTTTCAGCTACTGTTTGCTGATTGGTATTCTGTGGATCTAGGTTTTATTTTACTAAAGAAAATGATATTTTCCTTGACTGAAGAGACGATAATATGACACAGATAAAATATGAAAAATTGTCAGCAATTTCACAGGAACCTGTAAGCTAAACTGCACAGGTGATGTCTCTTTAGGAAAGGAAATAGTGAAACTCGCATTATATTAGGTGCTTCAATACCTGTATTGTATTCTTGATCCTCCTACATGTAAAAAAAAAAAAAAAGAACTTGGGGAAATAATCTAATGCCTCTAAGCCTGTTTTCTCATCTGTTAAGTGGAGAATACCTGCATCTACCTCTTTCTCTTGTGTATAAAAATACTTTATTAAATGTATACATTATACAATCTAAGGAATTACTTCTTTCTGTGAAATATAATTTTTTTAAAGTCTTTGTGCCATAGGATGCTCTTGGTGAGGGGGATAGGTTTTTACTGGTCCTTTGTAGAGGTCAAGCCATTCTTGCTCATTAAGGGTCCAGGACAATATGTTTGTGCTATCTTATCTGCCACTATGTTTACAATACTTAGAATCCAATATATGCTCTATAAATGTGCATGGAATGTACTCTCCTTGCTAGATCTCTTTTTTCTGGTATCATCTCACAGTCACGGAATTCTGGGTCTGAAAGTGTCTTTGTGATACCAGCCAGAACAGTAGGGATTGGCAAAGCCTGGCCTTCAGGAGAAGCAACAGAGAGCTCGTTAACCACATTGCTGGGCACCATGGAGATTTTGATTCAGTGGATTTGAGGTGGCACCAGGGAATGTGTATTTTAACAGTTTTCCCAACTACTGCAACACAGCTGATTCATATATTGACATAGCTTTCCCTACCATCTTGATACAGAGTCACTCCTAAAGCATCCCACTAAGTAATTTATTTCTTTTTAAAGATCTCCCTGGAATTCTTAGAACTTTCTTCACTAGAGAAGCTTTGTATACTGAGTGGTCATGTGAGACAGCCATGTTCAGGGCATCTTGGTTCATTCATGAATTCATCCATCTATTCAAACATTTACTGTGCAGTTGCTGTTTACTCTTTGGCATTCCTTTCCATTAGATCTCTTGTCATCATAAACCACATGAGTTCAAGCCCCTTATTTCTCCTTTTTTTCCATGAGTCAGTAGAGACACAGGGAGACTTCCTTTTCTGCCTTCCTGTTTGCTTTTCTCTTTTCTAGAGATTATCATTAAAGTAAGTGTGAAGCTTTTCTTCCCTTAAATGATGAATCATTGAACACCTCAGAATCGTGGATCGTGCAGTTAGTCAGGAAGCACCTTGAGAGACCCAGTCCTCAGAAATATAAGGTAACATCATCCCCATTTCCCCAATTATGAATACACAAATGGAGAGTCAAGAACATTGAGTTATTTTCCAAATAACTCAGAAAGTTAGAGTCAGAAAATGTAAGAGTCTCAACCTTCATAACTTTTTGTTTCTTAAAATGTTTATTCAAAATTTTTCAATCTAAAATGAGGTATGTGAGCATAATGTTCTCCCATTTTAAAAATACAGCCTTTCAAATATTTGTCTGAATGGCTCAAGGAATGGGCCTTTTCTTCTGCAGGGTTCATAATTATTTATTGATATCCTCTGATAGCCACTATGTACACTTACAAATAAATATCACAAGGCTATATATGGAGTCAGAAATAATCTGACAGATAAGTAAACCAATAATGACAGATAAGTAAAACATTAACTATGCTTCATTTTTCTAGGCTGCAGTGAGACCTTCCATGTTTTTCAGTCTCTCTGGCCCTGGATGGTGGATGTGCCGCCCTCTGAGCTCTGCTACTCCTGTCTGTCCTGCATCTCCAGTCCAGGGAAATTCTGGCCATTTCCCACCAGCTTTTTCCATGTTCACTGGGAGGCAGGTCCTACACAGTCCTGAAGGTTGTCCCAAGATCTGCTGGGGAAGGGGGCTAGCAGCTGGGTACCACATTCGGCTTGTTCCTCTGGAACTGGACTCACAGCACCCAAGGATGCTACCGTCCTCCTCTTCCCAGCCAATCAGGTGAGTGATGGACCCACATCACTGACCTGTACTTCAGGAGATAGGGACAGTCACAATTTAAATCTCCTACTTCAAACAAACTGTATATGACTGCTGTTTCATTTAAGGTTTTCTCGATAATGGTGCTGTCTTCCTTTCCTCAGAGTTATCCAGAAGGCAACAGAAGCGATGTGCAGGCACTAGAAAAGGCCTCAGAGCAACAGATGGGGACTCCAGTCCTTACATAGATCATGGGAATACGACTGGAGTGGTCTTCACAGGGACAATGGAGAGCAAAGATTTGCTGTATCTTCTGGACCAAACAAAATTAGATGCCTGGTTGCCCTGGGAAAGGACAAGATGCCCAGGCTTTGTGTGCATGTTCCTGACATGCAGGAAAGACTTGATAGACTTGATTTCATGAGAGCTTTTCGCCTTTCTCTCTTTTACATTGTTGATATTTTCACATACAATTAATATTATGAATTTTCATTGCTTTTACTGGGAATAGAATCATTCAAGCTAGCCTTTTATGCTATTAGTAGTGTAATCTGGTGTTCAGAGGCTCTAAAGAAATTAACTACTTGAGTATTAATAGCACTGATGATGAAACTTAGAAAATCTTCATCCTTTTCTTCCTCTTCTCTTCCTGGGTAGCCTAAATCACTTCAAAAGTGATACAACTGTTTAGGGTACAAATATTCAACACCTAGGTCTCCTTATTAATTTAAATTGTTCGCCTGCCTCTTTTCCTCCCAAAGCCCTTTGTTGTTCTTCACCACCTTCCTTACCCCAAGAGAGCCTGGGTTAGGGAGCTTTTTGCTCTATTTGTAAAATGGTGAATGCAGGCCTAGACCAGCAGCTCTGACACTTGGTGTTCATCCCCTGAGCATTCAAAAGGACATCGGCATATTTCCCGAGGAGGACAGTCATAGAAAGCCAACAGAGTCGGCCACCAGCGCCACCCTTCTGGGATAACTGGAGTGGAAGGACATGCCTCATTGTGTCTCAGCTTCGGATTTATTTTGATGCTGAGAAATGGGGGATGGAAGGGGACAGTGTAGGGCAAAAGGAAGACAGATGAATGGTTAATAGAGACTGAAGTGGCAAATTGAGAGACAGCCAGCACTGAATAGAGAGATTGACCTACGGATTGATAGATTGGAGCAGAGATGTAAATAGGATAGTTTATCTAAACTGTTTAGAGTCTCTCTTTCTTATCTATCCATCTATTTATCTATCTGCCTTAAGCAAGGACTGATAGATAAACAGACAGATAACCTGAGTAGGATAGATTAGCTGCAGATAGCAGCCTCCTGGCATCCCAGGCTCTAGGTGAGTGAAGTGGCCTTGGGACAGGGAACAGATTACTGATGTTTCCCTGCAGGATTTCCTGCCCCTCCTGTGCTTCAAACCCAAATTCAGTATCAAGACAGAGCAGGTTGCTCAGGCATTGAAAGCCCGCTCACCTGCCTTGCTGCTCCAAACCCCTCCTTCTCAATTTGCAGCTGTTCTGTTCTCAGGCCCCACAAAGTGGGCAGCTGCCAATCTGAGGAGGAAGCTGAGCGAACAGGGCTGGGTGCTAACATATATTTTTATCCCAAAGACTTGCTTTAAATTCCAGTCAGGTTTCCAGCCTTGCAACAACAACAGGGGAAAAGGAAGAGGAGAAAAAAAAAGAGAAGGAAGCTACCCGTGCTCCGGCTGTTCCTGAAAGCTGTCAGCTGTCAGGTCTGCTTGACTGACAGCCAAGGTCTCCCAAGCCCAGGGAGCCAGGGGAGCGGGAGGGGCAGTGAGGGCTGGCCTGGGGTGGGTGTTGGGGCTGGCTATCACAGAACGACAAGCTGGGTGTCCCCCAGCCCAGCCTGGGCCTGTCAGGGGCTGATCAGCAAGTCTCGGGGATGGGCACAGGTTGTGTGTGTGTGGTGGAGGGGTGTGCTCTGCTCCAACAGTCATCCTGGGTCAGAAGGGGCTCAGACTAGAAGGGCCGCTCTGTTGTAGAGAAGTCCAGCTGTTGTCATAGTGTTCTCCTCTGTTGGGTATAGAGGTTCCTTAAGACTGAGGATGGGAGAAAGTGGAGGAGAAAGAGGAAATGTTTTTCAGAGGTTTCTGAGCAGAGATTTCTCTCAGCACATGGGTGTAAGTCCCTGCCACACTGGGACTGAGCACTGGCCCTGAGGCTGGCTGGCAGCCACTCCAAGGACTAACTGGCCCTTGTCCCCTCTTGTCTACACATGGTGGCTTCCATAATTCTCTTCCTTTCTCTCCTTTCCCTTTCCTCCAGATAGTCTACAATTCCTAGGTATGAAATTCCTGTGACTCTTGAGATAACTTTTCAGGGGAAAAGTTTATGTCAAATAGGAGGACAGCTGTTCTTGATTCCAGGCCCCACTACTAGCTCCCTATTGTGACCTTGGCTCTAATCCTTTTCCTTTCTCCTGTGTGATCGTGGGAAAACCAGGATTCTCTTACAGGGACATGATCTTGATTCTACAGATCAAACAGGATACTCTAGTGCATCTAGGTACAGTTCATAAACTACAAGAGACCCTGCTATTCCTGATTCCCATTGAGTCCTTGACAGTTCCTAGAACAAAGACATCCACAGAGTAGTCGCTCAATAATATACGGGCAAAAAAGTGAGGGCATGGATGAATGGAAGTAGCAGAACATCTGGGCCTCTCTGCAGACCTATAGAATCAGAAAGATGAGATGGGATCTGGGACTCCATACCTCATCTGGCTGCACAAGTAGTCCATGTTTCAAAATCAGGAAATATGTGTTGTAAGTAGAAAAGTGGAGGGCATGGAACTCAGTTTTATGATTATTTTAAAGGTAGGACTATATCATCATTGAATACAGACCACAGTAATTGACAAACAAATTCATGGCTGAGGCTGCAGTTTTACCTTGTGAGTGTCGCAATCACCATCTCAGGATTAAGTGTGCTGCTGGGGATTCACTAATGAATACAGCATCTTCCCTACCCCTCAAACAAGAGCATCAAGATCATTTTAAAATATTGTCTCCATGCAGCCATGGACCTGAAGGTGGAGCATTATGAAAAAAGGGAGGATATCCAAAGAGGTCTGGCCTGGTGGGACTAGGGTGAGGTGAGCCAGACTCAAGACAAGCAGTTTAAAGAGGTTTTGTTACTCTGGGATCTGCTTAAATGTCTCCCTAAAATTTTCACCCTAGGTATCTGGCCAATCTCACCCTTGTGCATGCCATGCAGTAAGGTGAAAGGTGGGAAGACTTGTAGAAGAAACTATCAGGTCTGAAAAGATGAACAGGAAGGAGTTGTTGGGTGACTTTTAAGGAGAAAGGCAGCTCAGGAAGAGAAGGAACATAACCAAAGCAGTGGAGATGGAAATCTTGTGGTGTGAATGAAGAATTACCCACATGTAGAGCTGGCAGGAGCATGAAATTAAAAGTGGAGAGCTGGTAGACCTGAGAGAGACAAGGGGCAGCACATGGAAGGGCTGCTCAGCCCGTTAAAGACCTTGGAATTTGTCCGGCTGGCTATGGGAAGCAGGAAGGTGACACAGGCAGCTCATGCTTCAGACAGAACATTCTGGGTCAATCTTTAGATGCCGTGAGATCGAATTCATAGATATTGTGAGCCACAGATACAAGCAACATGCATAATTTTACATCTTCTAGGTGCCACATTTAAAAAGTAATAAAAATTAATTTTAATAATATTTTATTTAGTGTAATATATGCAAAATACAATCATTAAAAACATTTCAAAATGTAATTAACAGTACATATTAAAGAGATATTTTACATTTTTCTTATTGTGCCATGTCTTCGAAATCAGCTGTGTTATTCACGCTTGTAACAAGTCTTCATGAGTCCAACAACATTTCAAGTGCCCAGTGTCTACTTATGGCTATGGCTACAATGTCAACCAGTGTGGGTCTCAAGGATGCAATCTGGTTTTTTCCTTCTTTTCTTTTCTTTTTTTTCTTTTTTTGGTACCAGGGATCTGACTCAGGACTTTGTGCTTGCCAGACAGGCAAGCCACCACTGAGCTACATCCCTGGCACAATGATGCAGTCTAGATGCTGACAATAGAGACAAATTTTCACAAGATGATCATTTTCTACTTCAGGATGTTGCTAATGGCAGTGTTGAGAAGGGGATGGATAGATTGTCAAGTTGTCAAACTTTTCCTAGTTTTTCTCCCTCATCTTTTGTCTTCTTTCTTTCACTTTCTAACTACTGAGGAATGAACCCAGTGCCTTTACATTGAGCTACATCCCCAGATCTTTTTATTTTTTAGTTTGAAACAGGGCCTCACTAAGTCACGAAGTTGCCCAGGCTGGATTCGAACGAGAGATCCTCTTGCCTTAGCCGCCCCAGAGTGCTGAGAATACAGGTGTGTACCACCATGCCCAGCTTCTCTGTTTCTGAAATCAAGATGTAATATTTACCTTCTGAGTGATGTGAATATTCCTTGAGATCATGTATGGGAGAAACCAGCCCAGTTGGTGGGGAGCGTGTGCTCAGCAGCCTTCTCTCCACTCTAGGCTGTTTGCTCTCCTTGAAAATAAGAATTAACGTCCCACTAGGATGAGGTTGTACGGAGAGTGCTGAAATGGCAGAGTACAAGGCTTAAACTGTGGCCACGGGAAGCAGTCACTGCACGGTAGCTCTCCTGCACCTTCCCAGGTGTCCCTCTTGACATCAACCCAGTGAAGGGAAACGAGGACCTGGCTGTCATGGGGAGGCTGGCTGAGTGCAGTGAAGCCCGTCCAGGAGATCAGAACAGTAGAATTGCTGACATTCTGGGCAGCAGGCGCTCTGACTATCAGCAGCCAGCAGTTGGCAGCAGCTCCAGATGACTGAGAACTGAAGAGTTTAATTGTAGGAGCGTGAGCATCTCCAAGTGCCAGGCTGGCATGGTGAAGTGCAGGAATGTCTCCCCTGAGCTCACATTTCTTGCCTTAGGTTAGTGTAGCCCCAGCCAAACCCCAGTACACAGATCAACAACTTCTGTGTTTCTTGGAAGGGAAAAAAATGTATTTCTAAGTAGTTGCTGGACACGGCTCTGAAGATTCAGTTGCTCAGGCTTAGGAGCAAGGCCAGGGACAAGGCAAAGGGAAGGGGCATCCTTTACTCCATGAAAAGAGTATGCAGGGTGTCAAAACAGTAACACAGAGGCTACGAATCGTAGCTACATTAAGGCCCTTCCAGTCACAAGGAAGCTGCCTACCTCCTAGTCTCACCAAGGTGACTTTCAGATGAATATTTGTTTATTTTCAAAATGATGATTCTGGATGGCTGAAGTCATTGCGTAGGTGTTGATAATCTAAAAATGTTACCAAGTAATTAGTGCCAGAGCTGGTAAGAAGCACATGCCTGGTTCCCTCGGGTTCCTTATGACTCACATTCAGTTGCTGTCTCAGTATTTCTCAGCCAGGGTGAGCCAACTGCTGCAACAAACAAGCCCAGGCATCCACAGGGATAATAGAACAAAAGATCATTTGCACAACAGCACTGATGGGGAAGAGCAGCACCCCTGGACAGTGATCTTCCAGGCAGGATTCAGGGACCCTCATAATTTCCACATCATGGTTCTAACACCGACTGACCTTCATTTCTTAGAACCCTTTCCTGTCTTCTCCCGGGAGCAGAAAGAAAGAGGAAAACTGCATGTGTGAGCATCCACATGCAAGGCCTGGGGAGAACTGGCATAGCATCTCTGCCCAATTTCTTTGTACAGACCTTAAGCACATGGCTGCACCTAACTTCAAGGGAGGCTAAAAAACATAAACTATGTTCTAAGAGACAATAAGGAAAATATTTCATGAGCACCAAATCAGTCTTTGCTATATTTGCTTTCTTATTCTCCCCCCCCCCCACCATTTTCTCTCTCTATCTCTGAGACTAAAACATACTTTTTGTGCTCATACTCAGCACTGGAGGTTTGAGAGTCAATAAACTGCTACAGAGGGGCAATATTAATTAGAAGGTAATGCCCTAGAGTTCCAAGGTGATTATTCATCAAGACAATGTCATGGTCAAACTAGTGTAATACCAAAGTAAATTTTATCTGTCTTATATTCCAGAACTAGTTCATCAGTTTACTCAGTCAACAGAAGGCGCTACAATCAGAAGGCCAACAGAAAAGACCACCAGGCCACTCTTCCATCACTAACTAGTACAGGTTGTCACCCTGGCTCCCACTTGCCAACAAAGCTTAGTGGGTCATTTAAGGTGGTAGTATGGTGGAAGCATGCTTTAAACAGCAGCCTTGAGTGCAGAGATAATAAGCAACATTATCTGCAAAGGTGTGGGGATTCCCCTGTGTAAGTCATGGTGAATGATAGGCAGCATTGCTGGTGGAGATGGCCATTGTAACAGATGCTGTGGTGAGTCACAGCGTTCCCTTCTCCAGGGATGAACACACATCTCCTGGCTCCCTGGAGTTTCAGGTGCTCATACCCATGGTTGTTACTAGAAAATGCTCTCATCGCAGGGAACTGGATGAACAAAATTTAAGCCTTCTCCCACAGTGGTAGTACATGACCGGGCCATTCTGGTTCCAAAACTCCCCATAGAATCTTCTTATTCCTCAGGTATAACGTCACTGCAAGTCAGCTTCTCTCTCCGCTCAAACCTTCCTCCTTCTCTTTCTTACATAGGCAATCCCAAAGAACTCCTTTGCATGCAAATTCTCATCTAATAATTTGTTGGTGAAAAAAGTGGTTTTAGAAAGCTGAATTTTTAAATAGGGCATTGTAGATGAGCTAATCATTGGCTTTCTGGTAATGTAAACCCCATCACTGGTAGGTAGTAGGTAGGGTAGAGCTAGCCCCTATGATCTGAGAATGATACAGTTGTTAAAAGTAGGAAAATCGCTATGTGTTACTGTTAAGCTGGATTGTGGACTTGATTGTCTGAGGGCCATCTAGAGGATTAGTAAAGCACATTTCTGGGTATGTCTGGAAGGCATGACCTTGGGAACTACATCTAATCCCTCACCCCTTCCTCTCTGGCACTGTTCCCTTCCTCTGCTTCCCAGACGCCAGGAACCCATCAACTTTGATCTGCCATCTCCTTCCACCATGCTTCTGGAGACATCCAACCACGAGCTGTTACTTTTGAAACTGTGAGCCAAATAAAGCTCTTCTCCTTTAAGGTGAGAGTGTCAGGTGTTTTGTTGAGTAACAGAAAACTGACTACTATACTGTGTAATTGTTAAAGCTTTTATCAGCGGTAGAGAAGGGGATGCATGGCCTGTTACAGTATTTCTTGTGTTTGAGAGGGACAAGAGGAATACTCATGATAAGGTCTGTGAAACTGGGTGACTATTGCTGGGCACCACTGATTTGTTAAAGATAAATGATAGGCTTAGATGATTAATTGCCATTTCAAGGCAAAGTCTGAAAGCCAGAGCCCCTCCTTAGGAACATTTAAGGAAACCCTAATGTCCTGCAACTCAAATACCAAATGAACAGTAAACCAGGCTCAGGTCTTGATCATTAAAGTAGTGGAGCTTTAGACAGGATCGAATTATCAGCCTCAGGGGAAATCTACTTTACAAAGTACAGGGGCCCTAATAGTGAAAAAATAAGACGCTGAGACTTGGAATGGGGCTATCTGAGTAATGACATTTAAGAGCTTTGATGGACTGGACCTCTAGAAGTCTCCTCCATGTCCTTTCTACTTTGTTAAAAAATAGTAGCATTCCCCATGCTTTAAAATGATTCAGAAAACTGAAATAAGTCATGCACTTTACAAGCCAATGTTTGTCTGGGTCAGGATGTACTTCCACTTCCCCTCCTGGCAATTAGTCCAAAAAAGAAGATCAAATCCCAGTACAATCAGACCTGAGATGTGCTGAATCTCCTGTGGAAAGCGAAAGAGACTGTACACCAAAGAATCTGCAAAATATGATTAATATGTATTGGTAACAGCTGGTAGCATATGCATGGGGCCAAATTCAGGAGTACTAGATCAAGAGGCACAGAACACAAGCTTGACTAATCAAGAGTTTTTCAATATGAGAGTAGTCTCCTTTTTATATGATTTGCCACCTTGGAAAGGATTCAGGAAATGATACCAATAAATCTGTAAAATGGCTCTTAGAAGCAGGACAAGCAAAGTCCTATGTTATGCTATGTAAAACAGATGTGCCATAACTGCCATGGAGGATGGTGAAGGGAAAGAGCAAAGGTTGAAAGAAGTTGACACTCTTTGACATGCTCCGTGGCAGAGCCTGAAGTTCATTCCCAGTGCCAAAGAAATAAGGAATTCACTGATAAAAATGGGATCAGCTCAGTGGTGGCTATTCTCTCTAGGCCAGGGGTCACTGTAAGAGAGATTAATACAGAACTAGCTTCCTAACAGCAATGAGCCTGATTGTTTTCCCCAACACTAAAGGTACAGATGGTGGCACTCAACCTTCAGGATCAAGGAAGTTGCAATTTTTGTAACAAGGCAAGCTAGCCACAGATATCACAATGTATGACAAAACTCAACTGGCATTTGGGCTAGGATGGAGAAGTTGCCTCTAATCTTCAAAGAACTATGGAAGTACAAATGGAATTTGGTGTTTCCAGAGGCAAGTTTGACCAGCAGTCAAAGGAAACATTGTTTAATTTATGCAAGCAGAAGATATCAAGGGTGTCTGAAAGAAGCCTCTCAAATTAAAATTCATGGACTTTTGTCAAGTTTCCAGACTTGAGTCAGTTCTTAGATCCAGATCACTGGGGTCAGAAAGGCATATTGGATCCAAATGAAAAGGAATCTTGCAACTGCATAGCAATCATATTCACTTGAAATTCTTCCAGTCCTTCTCACAAGGGACTACAGCCTTTTACTTAAGTAAGTACAATTGGGAAAAGGAATACTGAGACTTTTCAATAATTGTTGAACATTGCCAAATGGAAACCACTAATATAATATAATATAATACAATATAATAATAATATAGTAAATAAATAATATTGAATCCTATAGGAAATGGCAGAGATTAGTTTCAAAGATGTAAAGAATGCAAGGGTGATGGTCCATGTCAAATCCTAGAATTCACCAGAAGGTCCCTTACAAGAAGAGAATGAATCACAACTGAATTAATCACTACTGCAAACTTAATCAAGGAATAGCTGTAATTGAAGCTGTTATGCTCGATGTTATTCCACCAAAACTGATTAATGCAGGCTCCAGCACACACTAAATGACCATTGATCTGGTGACTGTATTCTTTTTTATCCCTATCTGAAAGGAGGATCAGAAGAAGTTCACATTCATGTGAGATGGACAAGAATATACAATCATGGTATCGTTTTAGATTATGTTAATACTGAACCTCTGTCACAATATTGCTAGAAGGCATTCCCTAGAATATCACATTGGCCCATTGTATTGACAAGGTCATGCTAATCAGACCACCCTAGCAAGAAGTGCAACTATAATTGGAAGCCTTGGCAAAGAACATGTGCTGCAGAAAGTGGAGATTAAAGATTCAGAGTCTCAGGATACTACCCTTTAGGAGTCCAGTGTTCTGGAGCACTCCAGGACATCCCCTCCAGCTTAAATAACAGAGGATTATCTCTAATAAGTTCCATTCCTAATAAAGAAGAACAAAAATTGATAGTCTTCAGGTTCTGAAGGCAACATATTCTGTACTAGGGAATACTCTTCTGACCCATTTTCTGATAATAAATATGGCTGGAATTTTGAGTAGTACTCAGAGCAGGAAGGAGATCCATAGGAGGACCAGGCTGTGGTAAAAGTGGTCTTGACACTTAAGCCATGCAACCCAGGAGACCTTATAATCCCACAGCAGCCTACTATAGGGGAAAATAGTGTATAGACTCCATGGAAGGCCTAATAGAAGAACTACAATATAGACCTTTAGTTTCTGGGGGAAGGTCTGTGTCTTCAACAATGGATAATGACGCTCCATCAGAAAGCAGTTCCTAATGTGCTACTGGCCCCCTATAAATACTGAGCTTCTAACCGTGAGGCACCAAGGAACCTGAGCAGAACTATACATTGTTTGTTCGGTTGGGTAATTATGTGGGGCCATCTCTACAACAATCCATTCTAAGGTAGATGTACTACATCTGAGATTAGGCATAAGAAGGGCTAGAAAGTACAAGTGAGCTGAATAAGCAGAGGAC
This sequence comes from Heterocephalus glaber, assembly GCF_000247695.1. The sequence goes on from NW_004624771.1 coordinate 4,916,167, forward strand.
TCCATGCTCCCGTGCTAGCAGCTCTCCTAGAGTTCACATCTATGGCTTAATAGAAGGGCCTTTATAACAAACTAATAGAGAAGTAAGAAGGCTAAGCTTTATTTATAGGGTATCTCTAATGGATAGTGAGGAGGGCAAATCCGCCCAAAAGTCAGAGGCTTTATGTGGGATCCAACTGATCATCAACTTTGTGTAGAAAGGGCAGTGATCTGAGGCAAATATATACACGCAGTCATGGTCACTGGTGAACGGGCCTATTTGGTTGGTTAAGAGCTTGGAAGGAGAATGATTAAAAGATCATGGACAAGGATGCCTAGGAAAGAGGCATATGGATGGATCTATGAATGTGTGAAGATGTTTGAATTGCATGTCAGTGCCTACCAGTGAGAATTAACTATGGAAGAGAAACTAAGCAACTACACAGAATGACATATACAGCTTATGAAAGCCAATCTCTTACATTGGCCGCCACACACAGTACAAGAAATACATGAACTTAGTAGCCATGATAGATAATATGGAGGCTCTGCATGGGTTCCCATTTATTAAGATTGATCCAGTCAAAAAAAAAAAAAAAAAGATTGATCCAGTCATAACTGCTGTATAATAAATAGTCTTTGAAGACAGCTAAGAATATTGGAGGTGAGGCTAAAACGTTGAGAAAGCACTGTGGATTATTCTCATCCTTTCACCACATTGGACGCCTTTGGGTTCCCATAGATAGTAATAGCTGTGATATATTTTCCTGTAAGCCAATCTGACTCTTCAGTAAAATAATTTTCTCAGATGCTTCTGGTAAAAGCATAAGAAGTCTCCTTGTCCCTACTCTGACAGCAAGAGCCAGAATGCATTAGCTAAAGAAGGCTCACTGCAGATGAAGGAAATAGGAAAACCATATATATTTGAAGATGATATGATCTTATATAAAAAAAATTGTGAGAAATATATAACACACACCAAACCTAATGAATGGGAACTAATATCAAGTTCATTAAGGTTGTAGGATGTAAGATCAACATACAAAAATTAATTATAGTTCTGTATATGAACAATGAAGAATGGAAAATAAAATTAAGAAACAATTCCATATTATAGTAGCATCAAAAATCATGAAATACTTAATAATAAATTTAACAAAAGATGTGTAAGACTTGTTCACTGAAAACTATAAAACAACATTCAGAGAGATTAAAGACTTGAATGGAAAGCTATTCCATGTTCATGGATCAGAAGACTTAATACACTAGAAAGATAGCAATAGTCTCCAAATTAATCTACAGATTCAACACAATTGATATCAAATTCAGACTGCCGTTTTTGTATTGCAATTAATAAATTGAACCTAAAATTCATATTTAAATGTAAGGGAGCCCCATAGCCAAAATACATTGACAAGGAAAAACAAAGTTGAAGGATATAAGTTTTCTGATTTCAAAATCTACCACAAAGCTACAACAATAAAGAGTAGGGTACAAGGACAGATGCAAAGGTTAATCAAATAGAATAGAGAATCCAGCAAGCAAGTAACACAGTGAATTTTAACACCTGTGCCAATACAATTCCATGGTGGAAGAAAAGTCTTTTCAGGTGATTGTACTGGAACAACTGGCTGTGCAAAATGCACTGAGACTCCTATCTCACATTGTATACAAAAATTAACACTAACTGGATCAGAGGCCTAAAACCAGGAGCTAAAATATAAAACTCTTAGAAGAAAGCATAGGCATAAATTTTCATGCCCTTGGATGTGGCAAGGCTTTTTTCAGATGTAACACTAACATCCTAAGTAACAAGAGAGATAGTAGAGAAATTTTTCTAAAAATTTGTGCTCCAAAAGGCACTATCAAGAAAGTGAAAAGACAATTCATTTAATGGGAGAAAATGTGATATGGGACTTGTATGCTGAATATATAAAGAAATTTTACAACTCAACAGTAAAAAGACACTTATCTCACTTTAAAAATGAGCAAAATTTGAATAGCCATTTTTTAAAGAAGAAATACAAATGGCCAATAAGCATATGAAAACAAGCTCAACATCATTAGTGGTTAGGAAAATGCAAATAAAACCTACAATGAGATACCACTTTACATCCACCAGGATGACTGTAATCAGAAGACAGATAATAACGTGCTAGGAAGGATGTGCTAGTGGGAATTTAAAACGGTGCAGCTGCTTTGGAAAAGAAGCTGATAGTTCCTCAAAATGTTAAAGTTACCATGGTACCCAACAATTTCATTTTAAGTGTACACTCAAGAGAATTCAAAATGTCTACACAAAAAGCATGTATGCAATGTTTGTGCAGCATTATTCATTAATAGTAAAAAAAAATGAAACAACCCAAATACCCACAATCTTATGATGAATAAATAAGACATGCTATACTCACTCAATGGAATATTATTCATCCATAAAAAGGAAGGACATTCTGATGCATACTACAGCATGGATGAACCTTGAAAACATTATGCTAAGTGAAAGAAACCAGACACAAAAGGCCATATTTTGAATGATTGGATTTATATGAAATATTCAGAATTGGCAAATCAGTAGAGACAGAAAATAGATTAAAGTTTGCCGAGAGTTGAGGATGGAGAAAGAATGGAGAGTAACTGTCAATTGATGCAATGTTTCTTCCTTAGGTTACGGAAATGTCTGGAATAATAGAGTGATGATCTGTACATATCTTTTTAAAGTAAAAATTACTGAACTACACATGTGAAAGTGTGCATTTTGTTACATAGATAATTTATCAATAAAGATTTTTTAAAAAAGAAGAATGAAATGAAGAGCATGGGTTAGGAGGCTGAGCATGGAAAATAAACAATAAGCTGACTTATCATTGTACTCATGAATGTGTGCCTAGAAATATGCTGCTTCCATTGCTTAGAACAATTTTCCCACCTTTCTGCACATTCACATCTTATACTTCTAACATAACTGGAATATAAACTCTGCCTCCCTTGTCTCTGTATCTGAAAACCTTATGTCAGTACTGTCCTTTGGTTCTTCATCAAATGATTCAGCCCGGAATTGACTGGAATTTGGTACTTGCTAAAAGTGCACTTAAGATGCACTATTTGAAGGAGACAGTCTAATGGGCATGTTAACTAGCCATTCTCATAGGCACTCCAAGCTGCATCGCATAATAAGTTACATCATCAGAGCAATGTTCCCAGGCCACATGACCCAGCTGGGCACAGGAATTTCAGTGATGAGTTATGTGGTAATGTTATATTCCCAGCTTTTGTAGAGGGCCTATATAAGAAATATCCACTTAAGTGGTTTATCCATGTCTTCTGAAAAACTGTAATTGAAGGCCTTTTCTATTACATTACTCAGCGACCCTTATGGAAGGCCCCAAATGATAGATTCCTCTTTGTTTCCAGGGAGAAGTTTGCCTTAGCAAGTGAATAGCATTTGTCTTTCCTTTCTTTCCCTTCCCTTGCATTTCCCCAAACATAGACACTACCCAACACATTAATAACATCCCAAAGGTATTGAGCATGAACTGCACGCCTGCCCGCCCCTGTCCTTACTGTCCTTTATCTTAATTGACCATCACAGTATCCTATGAGATACCCATTGTTTTGCCCTTCTTTTAAAAATGTGCAAACTGAAGCTCAAAGAGAGTAAATGACACATCCAGCCCCGCAGACCTTGTAAATGGCAGAGATGGGACTGAGCCAAGGCAGCCCATCTCCAGAAAACGTGGTGATTCTAGCTTCTGTTTTCCTGTAGCCACAGAGCTGCCCACCCCCACTCCCCAAATTTGATTTTCTAAGTCATCTGCAAACCTTTTGAATTAAGAAACTGTGCATACTAAATCCATGTTTGCTCTATTTCCCACAGCTCCTAGCTGAAAATGCCTAATAAATAATTTTGATTGATTCTTCTAAGTTCTGAGATCCTTGGAAAAATGACTTGTCATAAATTCTGGTCGTTGTTGCTATTAATGGCATGAGGGTTATAATCACACAGGTTGGAGGAGAGAAGGATAGAACTGAAAACAACAACGACAACAAATTCATTTCTTAGATGAGGTGCCTAGGGGCTTCATGAGGTGCAGTTTGAGGTCTGTGGCCTTTGGGCATTTGCACAATGCTGGTGTGGATTTCATCATCTCACCTGATGTAGGTTTCCATAGAGTGGCAGGTATGCTCTGTCCCTTTTCTGAACAGATTTTCCCTGACAAGCTCAGAAGAAGAGCTTTTTACTCTGCCAGCACGATGCAGTCAGTCCCTAGGGCTGTTTATCTGTGAACAAACATTCATAAACCAGCAAGACTGGGACCTCACAACTTCTAGTAAAGTTTCCTTTCTTTTCTCTTTTCCCTCTTTTCTCACCCCAGTAGCACATGTAGGTCAGACATCGGACTCCTAATTGGAGAACAAACTAAAGGGCAGTAGAACACTAAAGTTTTTATCAGCAAGGAACCCATCCCCGGGTCAGATGTGACTGGCCCTTTGGTTTCTTAACCCCTGTACTTCCTGGGAGTCTCCTGCTTTAACGCCCTGAGTGCAGTATGAAAAAGACAGACAAGTTTTCTATGAACCTGCTCCTTAAAGTGTAGCCTTGGCATCACTTGGGAGCTTGTTAGAAATGCAGACCCTCAGCCCACCACTGACTTAAGGAATCAGAATCTGCACCATGTGAATTAATGTTGAGGAAGAACTGGCTTAGCACTGCACCCATCAGGGCTGGAAGCATTTCATCTAACAAACAGATTGTCCTTGAAGTCCCCTGAGTGTCCATGGACTGAATAACACAGTATTGATGTGGTGCCCCTCAGATGTAGAGTATAACTTCAGTGGATCTCTTGCTGTCACATGTGTATTCTGGAAGTTGGTAAGCATGGAACAAAAGTATATAGAGAGGTAAATGTTCAGAAAGAGAAAGGAAAGAAAAAATTTAAGAAGTAGAATGGCCCAGTCAGTGACAGATAAAGGGATAAATAATTAAAGTAAATATGGATCCAACATGTCTGGGTCTGTCTGACCTTATGGCCTGCACAGTCAACTGGCCCATTTTGCTTTATTACCATGAAAGGACCACATTAGAAAGAACCTCAGTATCTATGCAGAAAATCCTTACTTCCTTACATTCAGAGCAAGTTTGGGTCCCAGGAAGTGGAGAGACTCGATCACAGATACAGAGCTCACTGATGGCAGAATCAGTGTGAGAAATCAGAACACAGGTAAGTTTTTAGTGCTGTCAGACTACCTAAAATCCCCAACCTGTCCTTCCTCTTTAACATGCCTAATACCTGTTCTGGAGAGAAGGAACCCACACTAGGAGTGAAGGACAGTTTTGCATCTTGGGTGTTGTTGAGAAAATGAGAAGCACCTGACTGCCCCTTTCTTCATGTGCCAGGCATGGTTTGGCCCTCAGCTGTCATGTGACCCTCCCTCTACCCCCTCTCTTCGCACTCCCTCCCTCTCCTCCCACCAGAATGGACTTGGAAAACTTGCCTCTGAGTCCTCCTGGTTATTTAGCATTACTCTCTTCTGGACAGTTCTAGCACCAGGTGCAGCTTGGCTATCAGTCACAGTGCCCCTCCCCTGCTCCCACCACTCCAAAGCTGCCGGTGCCTTTTTGAAGGGAAGGTACCACACTGACATGGTTAAGATCTTGGAGGGAAGAATCTGGGCCCATTGTCACCTTTCCCAACCTTCCCAAATCCTAATAAATTCAGATGAATTCAGCTAACCCCTCTGAAAATTCCCTGGATTTAGTCCTGCCATTTTTCATAGAGAAGCAACAGCTGTCAATCAAATGGCTCCTCTCTTCCTGCCTTTTAGTTGAATTGCTGTAATGACAACTAGGACTATCCTGGAGTGCCCCACACTAACTTGAACCAATCCCAGGCCTACAACTGCTATATAAGCAGCACTCCTCTCTTACTTCTAAGGTTAATCTAGGAGGGGTCCCTCCTCTACTGACCCTCCTGTGCTGTAGCACAGGCGGTGTTCAAATAAACCCATGCTCCAGTTGTCCTATAAATCTGCTTGTGATTTATTTCTTGAATAGTGTGGGCTCCAGTCCTGTAAATCTACTCTGAAGCCTTATCCTGAGTAGTGTGGACAGAGTGGTGACTTTAAAAGAAAGAGCAATAAGCACTGGGAGCTGTTAGCCCTGAAGAGCTCCAGAAAGCAGCATCCAATGAAAGATCAATGACAGAGACCAGCACCCAGCAGAATTGACCAATGGCATCAGAGCAGTTAGCGGGGCTGTACTTTGCCCATTCATAATTTCTACCTAAATTGAGCAAAAGACCCCTCAACTAATTGGCAACAAGGTGACTTCCTTGGGTCTTATTTTTTGTACTCTGCTGTTGGAAGAAGCAAGGATTCTTAGCATATGGCAGAGCATCACTTTATTACTCTTCTTGGCCATGGCCCCGGATCTAGAGCACAGTGACTATGTAGCCCAAGGCCTTGGGATGCAGGTAGTACACAGATGCCCCTAACCCTCACATGGGAGATGTGTTGCAGAAATTATGAGATTTAAATGATATTCCAACTCTTTGATTGGTACTTTGTAGAAAATATCATGAAATTGGAGGCAGGATGTTGCAATTTTAAAATATTAGATGAAAAGGTTATTAAGAAACCAGTAAGTTGGTGTGTCCAGCCTACATGGAATCATGTCTATTCTGAGTTTAAAATTTTTCAGGGAAGAATCTTCAATCTTTTTCTTTCGCCTGTTATAGAAGCTGATTATTTTTGCTAGTGTCAATCACAGGGAAAGATATTAAAGTACTCACGTGTCTCAGTAGCCTTTTTTCTCCTTCCCGGAAAATTTGTTTTTCCCTTCTCTACTCCCAAGTTTCAAGTATCTCTCTTATACTCCAAGACACTGAAATAATTTATTAGCAAAGAGAAGTAGAGAAGGACCCAGATGAGACTGCTATTTCCAGCTCTGCTAATAGGTTCAACCTTGGGCAAGCTTTTTAATCTCTCAAGTTTTTTTTTAATCTTCCCCACCCCATGTCTAAAATGAGTAGATTAGATTAGACAACTTCTAAAAATCTTCCAACTCCAAAAGTCTGTTATTTTTTATTGTATTAATTTGTAAGACTTTTTTTCAAAATGATATTTTAGTTTCTATGCAAGATGTAATGGCAAAAAATGCCTTTCTGAAATGCAGGAAAAAGTCCTACCTGATGAAATGTTATACTTTTGAGGTGATATTTTGGGGCAGGACATCTTGTAGGCAACATATCCTGTATACTCTCAAGGCAGATCTGCCCATCACGACCACATTTTCATAGTTTTGAAAAGAAGCCAAAGACTATATCTGAATAATCTGTGACACCCAGTACTAAAAGCGATCTTCATTTGTTTTTGATTGTTCATGAATGAGTGTGCTTGCAGAGCATAACATTATATTATTAGTAGCAGGTATTAAATATATTATTTAGCATTAGAGGTATTAGTCTTAAGCATTAGGGCAGATTAGCATCTGATGTATTCGTTCTTTGGGGTTACAATTAAGGCTTGAATTCTTGATTGTTATTACCTAATGTATGGTAGTAACTGAATTGTGATTTAGCTCTTAATTCCACAGTGAGCACCAAATTGACAACCCGGTACTAATTAATGACAATTCTCTATTTGTAATTGTGTCTGAGAATAGGTAGTTCATGTCTTTTGATTGTGTTAGAATTTATGGGTGAAAACTTCAACTATAATTTTGAGAAACTCCATGTTGAACTAATGGCTTATAGCCTTTTAAAACTGTCTTAAGGGACCCTGGTCATCCATTACCTCTACCTTTTCCCACCTGTCTTCTAGAAGCAGTCTTTTGTCTGCTGCTTTGACCCAGGTCTCTACCCGGCACCCATCCCTGTTCCTGAACAAATAAGTCAGGCATTCATCCCAGATAACAGATGAGTAGGTAAAATATAAAGCTTCCAATTCCTATAATTAATAGAATTATAGGCTTACTATTAATGTTATTTGCATGAGAGATCAGAAGGTCACTCCCAAATATTCCAATGTGTAGTAGCGCTTTTAGATGGAGTTGATGCACTCAGCTTCATAGTTTCAACCTTCAAGCAGATATGAAGTAGAACTGTCTGTAACTGGGTATATATATTACTAAAACCACAATACATCACATCATTATCTTCCCAGAGTCCTCCCAAGGCATCTCTTGTCTCTGAAATAGGGAGAAGTAGCATCTCAACTATACCTCTGTAGGTGAGCTTTTCCTGTCTCAGTCGGTTAGAGATTTCCCACTTTCCAGCAAAACTCTATTACTGGCCCTAGTGGGATGTGAGCCCCAGTGTACTGACTCAGTTACCACTGGGGCAGTCACGTTCACACCACAGAGGCCCCTCACTGCTAACTTTGTGCTCAGGGCATTCTCAGTTGCTGTCTTCCCACTCTGAATATTGCTGTGCATAGTGGTCTGCCACTTTGGCACATAAAAATGTGTGCCTTTAACTCATGAATGACTGTTTCTGTGTATCCACTTCTACAGCATGTACACAAGATCACTTGGAGCACTAAAATCAGACTCCAGTCTCAAATCCCATCACTGGAAGGCATTAAAGCTTTCCTAGCATTTGCAGCCCCGTTGTCACCCAAAGTACCCTTCTATGATATATCTCACTGTTTCCATTGACGGAGATGTCATCTGCTGATTCTATCCCTCCTAGCCAGGGAGCTTGGTATACACTCCACAAAGCAAGCAGTGACTTCAACTAGAAATGGACAACTAATAGCTGTGTTCACTCCTCAATCACTCCATCACTGGAGATTTCTGCCATAGAAGCCTCAACGAAGTTGTGAAGTAATGGCCCGGGCTGCTTATCTACCAAGGATTTCAGGATCTTGTAGGTTAAAAGATGGTACAATGATTAAAAGTATTGTGAAATTCTTTTATAGGCAACAATAAACATAAAAGACTCCTGGGCAGGAAGACATGACCACCTTCTCATTGTCTCCCATTTTATTTTATACCAACTGAAATGAGATACTTAGTATTTATATGGTGACTTTCTCTTGACTGAAAATAGGGTTGTCATGCTTTATGCACTGTACTTGGAACACATGGAGCATATACTTAGAAGTGGTTCTCTAAACGGTATGCTATGAAGTGATTATCATGCCACTGGGATGAGGCACTAAGGGGAGAAGAGGCATCGAACTGTGTACTGTGGCTCAAATCTCCATTCTAGGTGAGGAAAGAGGCAGAGAGAATGGAGGAAACCAATGCTACATTTGCATCTTTTCCAGTTTCCTCAAGTGCTGAGCCCAGATGCTAAGATAGAGGGTATGGGGAATTCTCCAGATGTCCATGGCGGTACCCACAAAGAGGAGCCCCCTTTATCAGATCTCTATCCAGCACAGAGGCTGCAGTTCTTTTGTGAGCAAAAACTCTCCAACTACTCCCAACAATAAGAAGTCTCAGGTGTAGGATCTATGTTCGTGTCCTCACAGCAACAGATAAGAGACAAGAATGGGGCGGGTGTAGTGACACAGCTCTCTAGAAGACTTCTGCCTCACTCCTCTCATTCCCTACCACACACACACACACACACACACACACACACCCCTCACATCCTAGTCGACACAGGCATACGTTACCATGTGTGTATCCTCATCAATCAGCCTCTCACACACAGTAATTTCCTTCATCTATGGACATTCCTATGTCACACACATAAACATTTTTAGAAATCCAGGCTACCCAAGGAACTATACTCTGTCTTTTCTCTCTCATTTCCCCCTTTAAAAAGGCCTTTTAAAAATACATTAAACCTGATAAATTTTTACTGAGATGTTCACGTGCCTGGAGCAGATGGACAAGGAAAACAATCACAAAATAAATATTTTTTGTTTTTTTTTAAAAAGAACATTTCCCTAGACATTGTCTCTCTCTAACTTGACAGAGCTGCTTTCTTGGACAGAACAGGTGCTTTGAGAAAGGAGCTCTGGAGGGTCCATAGGGGGACTTGCAACGAGTCAAGACCCTGAAACTGGGGAGGCCAAGGGAGTGAGGGAGTTGGAGTGGGGGAGAGGAGGGGACTGAGCAAGGAGGCTGCTGCCTGCCCTTAGTGTTGGTCCCTGTGTTGGTGACAAGTCTCGTGTCTCCTACGGAAGCGGCTCCAGGAGCAGTCGGCCTGTGGCCGCAAGGACACAAAGGAGACAGCATACAAAAAGTGAGAACCAATGTCAGGGGTCACAGAACAACAACATTTTAAGAAATCTGGTTAAAAAGAATACAAAAGTGACTCCACAGAGAGGGAGAAAAGAACTCCCGCCCCTCCCATTTGTTTTTGTCCCCTCTTGCTTTCTCCAATGACCAGAATCACTTTGAAGGATTTTTGCTTGTTTGTTTCATGACTTGGCTGGTTCTTTTGTGATATCACTTCCTTGGCTCTTCTCCTTCAACTGCATTCATTTTTAGAAGCACCAACTTTACAGATCCGAGGCTGCTGAGCCATAGCCTCCTGTGAAAGTGTGCATGTGTGAGTGTGTGCATGTATGCATTGGCTGTCGCTTGCTCTCCTGCCTGCTTCAGTCCAAGCCTCCAGGCCCCATATCCTAGGTGCTGGAAGTCTCACAGGAGCACCCTGTTGGCACTAAGGTGAGGGCTTGGATTATCTTCGCACCCTGGATTTGAGGACCATCTCCCTGCCCGGCACCAGGACAGACCCCCCATTAGCTACAGAGTTTGCCTGTCTCATACTCCACAGGGTTTGGCAGCTTTGAATTGAAAGCCCTCAAAGAGGACTGGATCCTGCCCACCTCATTGTTGGCCAGTTTGAGCCGATGCCGGAGCAAACAGGAGAAAAGATCAAGCCGGACTTTGCCAGGTGGAGAGAGCTGGTTTACCCGGTCCCTCAGCTCAATGAGCTGCAGGAGGGCAGAGTCCTGGGAACCTTGAGTATATGGGTAGTCCAGTTGGAGAATTAAATCCCGGATAGCATCCGGGTCAAAGGGCAAGCTATAGCCAAAGACCTGCAAGGTGTTGATTTTCATATAGCCCAAATTCTTGGAGGGGTCAGTCATCTCCAGGGGTTCATAGTAGATTGTCTCATTGGAGCTGTCATCCACAGACTTGATTCGGCTCCTTAGGTAAACATGGACTGTCTCGAAGAAGGTCTTCCACCTGTTCCCCAAGGTGATAGTCCAGTTTTGGCACTGGGCAGCTGCATCCACATTAGTCCTTTCCCAGTCTGGGAAGTTGCCCTCATTTACGGGCATAAACCAGCTCTCAGAGTGGCTGCCCCCAAAGGGATTGACATAAATGGCCATAACGGGCTCCAGGGTGCTGTTCTTGGTGAGGCAGATCTGCAAGGACAAGGCCAACATCACATGCACCAGTCCAGGCTTATACTTGTTGCTCTTCAAGGTGAGGAGCATGCGCTTCCTCCAGGAAGGGTCAAACCAGCTGCCCAGACGCATGTCATTGCTGATAAAGATGGAGTGGACCTCTATGCGGCTATCCCGCCTCTGCAGCAGGTACTTCAGCTCCAGATCCTGCAGGTCTGTCTCCAGCCCAAGAAAGTTCTCCAGGGACTCAGCTACCTCTGGCCGGCACAGCCCCTGGGCCAGCACATAGCCTGGGTTACAGCTCCCACAGCGTGTGCTATTATCGGGAGCACAGTGGGCACATGCAGGACCTTCACCCAAGGCACAGGGGATGAGGCCCTGGCAGGATGATTGGTCATAGGGGCAGGTACAACTGTGGCTCTGTTCCAGGAAGGTGCCAGGGAAGGTGCTTTCTCCACAGTAGAGGAGAGACTGGATTCGGTTCCACCAGTAGGACAATGACCTTGGGAAGGGGGGATAACAATGAAATAGGAGTCAGGGGAAGTTGCCTATTACCATTCTTTCTAAGAGTAGCAGAACACTGACTAGGAGGCAGGGAAGGCAATGTCAAAGGTAAAAGCCCAAATTCCCTGAATGATGGCCACTCTACTGCTCCTCTTTGGACAGACTGAGTAAAGCCTGGAGCTTGGTGTCTGATGGATCGGCTTAGAAATACTTGACATCAGACTTCTACTGGAAACAGGCAGTCTCATTTGTCCTGGGTACTATTTCATTCTCTCTCAAAAATGTAGGATTCCAATATCAGAGTCCAAATTTCTATATGAGACAGCTTTCCAAACATTCCAACTTCTTGCCAATTTTATTCTCATGTCAAGATCTTTTTCCTTTGTATTTTCTCTACTTCTATCACTCATCCACCAAGACTAGGAATTTTCAATGGACCAGTCTCTAAAAATTTTTATTTCAGCTCTTATTTACCCTTTCAAAGAGATCTTTCCTGATTTTTCTTTTCAAAGAACCATTAGTCACTATCACATCACCTTGCTTTTATTTAATCCACAACTATGGTATCTAAACTATTGTGTTTATTTATTGTTGAGTTGTTTGTAGATTGCTTCCCTGGAAATATCCAAAAGAATAGGGCACTGTATTACCAACCAACACATATTCTCAGAGATTAAAATTGTTTCTGGTGCATGGTAGGCATGTAATAATTAATTACTGAAAAAAAATGAACCCCTCTCAAAAACCATTGTTGGCTGGTCAGTCCCCCGCACTTCTATTCTCCCCACAGTTAGAATTACACTTCTGGGTTGCTGTGAAGGCTGTTTCCCTGTGTGGAATACAGCCTTACCTGTGTGTAGCAAAGCATTTCCGTAGCTTCCTGTGCAATGTCACCAAGACTTCCTTCTCTAAGGGGCCTTTTTCCTCTAGCCTTTGCCTCCTGAAGCCCATCCCCTTGATTTATCTTCCACTACCATGAATTTATTCCATGCCACATAGTTATAATTTTTTAGTTTTTACATTTTTGTGTGTTACATAAATATTCCCTATTCAGTAATATCCCCAATAGCTAAATAGTAGTGCATGGAATATAGAAGTATAAAAACTTGTTGAATGAATGAAGAAATGAGTGGATGCCTACGACAATGTAGCCCCACTTTGCTCTTGAGGGCAAAGGTCTTGGTTTTCCTCTCATGACTCAGAATAGAGTCCTGAAAAAATCCAGTGTATGTATTTCTCATCATGTACAATTATATTTCTCGTGTACAATTAATGTATGAGCTTTAACTCCACCCCTTCCTTCTCTAAAAGACTTACCAACGTGCACATGCAGGGGTGAAAATTAGAGGAGCATTTGAATCTTCTGTAATTTAGATCTATAAGGAAATGAGCCTCTCTCTCTCTTTTTTCCCTCTCACTTCAGACACAACCCACAATTGAGAAGGACATGTGTGAGTAAGTAAGGATTATGCTAACCAGAGAGGCCGAGTGAGTCATCACTCTGTTGAACAGAGGACCCTGCTTGGCCTCCTCAGCTGCTGCCAGAAAGAGCTAAGTGCTGCCTTTGGGGCTGGTGCTCACCTCTCCTTGGGCAGGCGGAAGCGTGGCTGCCGGTGGCAGCGCTTGCAGAGGTTGAAGAGCCGGCGGACAATCCGATGAGTTTTCTTGAACAGTACTTTCAGGCTGGCTCCTAGCTGTTGGTAGCGGTGCTGGAGGCTGGCATCCATGGCCCAGAACTGGGAGACTGCTGTGGAGTTCAGGAACCGGTCATCAGGCAACCTTTTCAGCAGGGCCTGGAACTCTTCTGTGGGCAAGAACACAGGAGCTGAGTGGAGGGGCAGCAGTGTGGGGTCCTAGGAGACAGGTGGGTGATCCCAGATGGAGGACCCTTCAGAATCCCTGCAAGAGGAAGGAGGCTGTACTGCCTTGGATGCTTTTCACTTTAACCAATAGCTTTATTGAGAAATAATGAACATACTACAAAATCTAGCTTCAGGATTTTTTCCATCCTTCCTACACCAATGTACCTCTAAATTTAAAAACAGATCTTTGTCAACATCTAAAAGGTCACAAGTCCTGCTTTTGCTAATGGCCTTGGGATACACCTCTTTATCACCCCTTATAAGATTATCTGTAACCTGTCTGAGGCCAATCTTCAGTAATACCAGGACACCCTGATGGAAGAAATGAGTGCACACACTGACATGGAAACGTGGGCACAAAGAAGGTACAGCACCCAGCCAAGAAGTCCTTAGAAACATTCCAGTCCTGGGGACTAGCCTCTCCTTCTGCATCCTTCCATCTGACTCTCTAAGATGCTCTTAATCTCTTCAGCTGTTGGTCAGATATCTACTCTTTGCAGTAGTAATCTTGAAGCAGTGTGATTTCTGGTTCCAAGTTTGAGTCTCCTTAGAGCTTCCTGAGTATGTGTTCTGAACTCATGTTGATGATTGTCCTGAAGAATGTTCTAGATCATATCCCTTAGGAGATTGAAATATGATATTCTTCTTAGGTACTTCCATCAACCTATTATTTTCCCTTTTGCATAAATGAAGAAATTAAGAATTGAGAAGCTGCACGATTAACCCAAAAACATAAAGCTCATCACTAAGAAGGTAAGAATATAAAACTGATTCCTCAGGATCTATGTCTCAAGGTAACATAGATATTAGTTACAACAGCAACAGCTAGCTTCCACCAGGTGCCACGGAAGCCCATCCTTCATTTAAATAAATTTTATCAAGTACCTTATATGCAAGCATTGTTCTAGGCACTGTAGAACCAGTAGCAAACAAGACAGACAAAAGCTATCCCCTCAATGGTGTCCATCTTATTAAAATCCTTAAACACACATATTAGGTAGGTATTATGTCCATTTATATAAAAAGAAAACCAAACCACTTGAGATTCTGGGTAGCGATATAACCTGCTTAAAGCCACAGAGTAGTAAGTGTCTGAGTTGGGGTCCCAGTTGAAGTCCCCATGTTTTTGCCTTGCACTTCTTTGGCAGGGAGGAATTCTGGGTCAGCCAGCTGCTCACCTGACTCCTCAAACTGCCGGTTGTGTGTGGCCCAAGAGTCCTGGATCTGCAGCAAGCTGTCCTCCATGGCCTGGACATCGGCATCAGGGCAGTTGCATTCTGGGAATGTGGGGCTGCACCTGCACCAGCAGTCATTCTCCTTGCAGACCAGCTCACCCTCAGAGCTGCATGTGATGTAGCTGAGTGCTGCAGCCACAAAACGCTCACGCAGGTACTCAGGCAGCAGTACCTGCAGGCCTGGGCAAAGGATGCATTAAGGGATAGTTGGGTAAAATCAGTGGGCACTTTTCCCCACACCCAAGGCTGTAGGAAGCCTAGCTGAGGTTCTGTTGACTTGTGTAATCCTGGACCCAAGAATGGTCACCCCAGGGCCTCATCCTGCTGAACTGGTTGGGAGAGAGGGCTATCCCTGTCCCAGTAACAGATGAAAGAGGGTCTGAAAATGCAGATGAATATCAAAGCCCAAGACTTATGTGAATTCCTGACTTCAGCCAAATTAAGAACATGACTATCATAAGAACAGGCTTATTGGCTACACATCAGCATTTTTAGAATGGAAACAGGAAGTTGTTTTGGATAAAATAGCAGCCTACAGCCCTCATGGGGGAGGAATCAAGGCTTGATGGCCCTGCTCTGCCTCCAATATTCATCATATTTCCAGCTTACCTGAGATAAGCAGTGAGCATGCTAGCTCATTACTGACCCTCCTGAGCCTCCCATCTCAACTCAGGACTGAGGACAGTGCCTTGTCTAGGAGGTAGGGTATTTAATGACCAGAAGATATGCCAAGTGCTTTCTATGTATGATTGTAAGTTAACACTCCCCAGAAGTCATACTGAGGTTCATACAGGCAAGGGAGTCCATGCCGAAAGACCAATGACCTACCGCACAGCACTAGTTGAGTTTGCTTGGTGTCAGACCCTGTTCTGCTCCCACCGACTCCCACTGCATACCCAGAAATGGATGCTCCATCTCAGTGTGATTAACTCTTCAGGAGATTTGAAAGTAGGATGGTAGCCAATGCCTCAACATCAGTCAAGTCTTGATAGACACGAATGGTTCTCAGCTCTCTTTCTGTTGACTTCCTATGATCTTGCATACAATGCACCAAAGTACTCCAAGCTTCAGTTTTCTCACCCATCCGTGATGGGTGTCAGTTTACTAGTAACAGAACACACTCCTAGTTGGCCACAGGCCACAACAAGGCAGCTATCAGAAGCTTACCAAAGGATGAAGGATAGACATGGCATTGGATGCAGTCTGGGCCACATTTGAGGTTAGACCTGTAGGAAGTGCCATGATTTCAGGACATTGTAAGACCTTATTCCAGAAGAGTAAGGGACAGGAGGACTTCTGAATATGTGCTCCTCGTGCCTGAAAAGTATGCTTACTCTTTATTTCCATACCCTTGACCTTGTCTTTGGAAGGAAATTATGGAGCCCAAAGTGTATGCCCCCGTCTGGATAGATCTCAAACTACGCCTTAAAATCATCAGCAACAGTGCATGTGTATTATTCTTGCCTGAGGTCCACCTCGTGCTCTGAATTACTTCTGAATTCTCCTCTCTTGACTCCATGCCAACTATGGCACTTGAGCAGCCCTCCCTACAACCCTCTCCTCATGCTCTATTCCAAAACTTTCCTCCTCTAAGTACTTCCCTCTGGCCTCCCTTACCACCCCCTCCTCTTCCCCAGAACATTTTTCCATTGCTATAAAATAAGTGCCCTGAGCAAGGTCTGCAAGAGTGATGGGCTATAAAATTAAATGGCATAAACTACTGCAAATGAACCATCAGACATTTGGAACTTCACTCATCACTAATTTGCAGACACAAACCCATCCCATCCAGGGCCATGGAGAAGAGAAATGCTAATTGTATTAGGTAGCACTAAATAAAAGAGTATTTTACTCCTCTGTTTTATATATTTCTAGATTCCTAAAGTATTACTGGGTTCCATCTGACTCAGGTTGCCTAGAATTTGTAATTGTAGATCACAGGTGAAAGCTATTGATTTTGTAATGCTGAGACAATAATATCTTAAATAGAGTCCAATTCGGCTAGGCCTTAAGAAAAAGAAACTTTTCCTACTGACTCAGTTTGCCCAGCCCTTCCTCTAAGATGCTTGGGAAACAGAGAGCAGGAGATGTGTATGTCCCATTACCTCCCAACCTTCAGACCTAGCATAGTTTCCTGTCCTTTATCTTTTCCAGTTTTTCTTTCTCAATACCTATCAAAAGGCTCCTATTCATTTCAAAGTCTTCTCCTGGGGGCCAGGGATTTGGCTCAGTGGTTTTGCCGCCTTCTGCGCAAGCACAAGAACCAGAGTTCGATCCCCCGTAACAAAAAAAAGACTTTCTGCAAAGTCTTCTCCTGGCTTTGAAATTCTTAGGGGGACCTCAGACTAATCACAGACAGCAGGGCCACTTTCAGGCTGTGGTTACAGTAACCAGCGGTCCCAGAGTTTACAGATCTCCTATTTTGAATGAGAGTCAGTAACCTTGTAATCACTCTACAGAGACCAGTTATTCTTCAGTGCTTCTGTAAGGAACAGCAGAGGGTTTTTTTGGATAGCAAAGGATATCACCGAACTAGATCAAGACTTCTAAGGACAGATGTGCTGTTCTTTATAGGACAGTGTTCTCAAGAAAATACAAGACAGGAGGTTGTAGGTGTCAAATGGAGCCATGGGTCTTGGGTGTAGGGCAAAACACCAAGGTTTTCTCAAAAGAGTGACAGAAAGTTATTAAATATAGGTCCTAGACCTTGTGGTAGTTCTTGTCTTCAGATGGGGCTAACAAAATGCATAGGCAGGACACTTTCTGCTCTTTGTCGATCCATGTCTCCCACTAGGAGGGAGCAGTGTGGAAAGCATCACAGAGCTGCTTACCCAGTAACTGCACTTTGTTCTCTGGACTCTGCACCAGGACAGAGCTGACTGAATCCAGATTGTCATAGTTGCTGCAGCCCAGAGGACCGGTCCTGGTCTCTGTTACCTAGAGAAGGAAGAAGCAGGATATGATTTTAGAAAATAAGAGAAAGTTTTCCCTTTGTCCATCTCTGCTTGCCATCCAGTTGGCAGCTCCATGTCTTATCCTGGTCTGGCCAAACAAATAGCATGTGTCTTTCCCTAACCCCAGCAACATAAAGTCACTTTGCCTGTCCTGTAACAGTGAATATGTGTGGTACATGGCTGGCAGCACCGTTGTACGTAAGAGGGAGTCTTTCAGAGAGAACCAAAGGGAGTTTGTATCTGGGAAGAGAAAGTTCAGTGTAGGCAGATGAAGCTGGAGCAGTGAGACCTATGGGTTAGGGTCAGTCCTTTTCCTCCATGAGAGGAAGCCAGGGGGCTAGAGGTGGCCCCTGTGGCCCTGCTGGCCAGCCCAGCTGCATCCACTTGATGTGATGCTTACAGGCTTCAGGGATCCTGAAGATGAAAAGCACTAGAGAAATATGAATTATGAGTATTATTATTAGTATTAAACATTTAAGTCCCACCTCGGCACTGAGATATCCTTGGAGAAAATCAGCCATGGGCTTACTGCATATTTTAATAACTATATTAAATATACATAAACTCTTACAGCCATGTAATATTCCAAAACACCACAGTCATTTAAAAATATTAGAAAGTTGGCCCATCCATTTTCCATGATGTTTAAAGTATAAGATGAAAAATGGGGAACTTTAAATGCACTGAAATAATTATGTAATAAGAATGATGGGGACCTGAGGGTCTTACTTCTCAGGGTTTCTAAACTCTTTGCCAACAATCAATCAACCAATCAACGAGTATTTATTGAGCAGCTGCTGTACAATTCCACACAATTCATCAAACATTCATAGCGTGCCTTTCTGCAGTTCCTCAAGGAAGTCTACCCTGATACCTCTGACTTCCTTACATAGTTCCAGGAACCTCTGCCTTGCAGCAAACATATCAGCTGCAGTTTGGCATCCTTTTTGGAGTATGCGATTCATGTTGGGGTCCCACGTGGTACAGTCTCTACAGAGAGAAGCTCACATTTATTTTGTTTGCTATGGTGTCACCAGGCACTAGGACAGTGTCTGGCATGCAGTAGATTCTCACTGAATGAGAGAATGTGACTAATGTGCTCTAGACTTTGCAGGGTGGGGAGGTGGGCACAAAGATGTACAAGTTACATAATGGATCCTCTATGGAGTCAGGTACATAACCCAAGTGACTGATAGACAACCCAGTCATGGGAGAAAAATACGTTACAAGGTGCAGTGAGGAAAGAATAACTCTAAAGAAAGGGAAAATGGGAGAGGCAATAAAGGAAACACTATCCCAACAGAACCTTAAGGATAAGAGGGAAGTGGGAAGATACAGAAGGTAGGGAAATCTACTATGAAGAAAAAAGAAGGGGCAGCAAGATCTAAAGCACATAGGCTCAGAAGTGTATAGGACATTTGCCCAGCATCCTGCTAATTAAGGTGGAGAATGACAATGTACAAGTGACATTATTGAGGGGATTTTGTTTGAAAATGAACATGGAACAAAGTAGTCAAATGAGAGCTGGTGTGATACTGACTAAAAATGTAAAAATGTAGCAGGAAGAGAGAGAGACAGTAGAGGTTCTTGGAGTTTAAAGTAATCTGAGAAGGCTGAACTGACAAGCTGAGCCATTAATTGGTCTTGAGGGATGAGTAGGGTGGGAGAAAAAGGGAGGAAATTGCAGAGGCGATTGGAGACAAAGGTCAAGGGAGTGTCAGTAGACACAGTGCCTGAGCAGCAGTAAGCCCAAGCCCAAGAGAAGAACACAGCCAAAACCAGGACACCAGCAGGAACGGCTTCTACTTTTCTAACCCACTGAACCATCACAGAAACTTTCCGGGATAAATTTCATGACCATCACTCCTCAAAAAGGAAACCAAGGCTCAGAGAATTGCAGTGTTTGAGACCACAGAGCTATCAGATGGCAGAAAGAGGATTTTAACATTTGAGTCTTCAGATTCCAGTTCAATACTTTTTTGTTTCTTGAAAAGACAGGTCAAAGGGCTACAGAAAATAAAGTGAGCTTAAACCACTTACACTTATCATTGTATAAAGACAAAATATTTCAAACATACCAGCCTACCCAACATATGGTAGTGATCTGTCCTCTCCTCAAAGTGTTAAACCGGACAAAACAATTTGTTTTGACTTGAAATCAATATTGTTATCCTTGTACTACTGATTAGAAAACCAAGCCCTGATCAGTCAAGCGACTTAAAGGACATGCATATAGACAGCTGCAGGGCTAGGATCCATCAGACTTAATCTTTCTTTCAGTTATCTGTTTATTTAACAAACATTCAAGGAACATCAAGAACTCAAAAATGAATAAGACATCCATCGTCATTGCCACGAAGGCGCCTGTAGACAATGGGAACAGTTCTATAATCCCACTTCTTTGGCTACTCCACTTGGGCCTGCCTCCCTCCACGTGTGGATACTCAAGTGCTGAGTAACACTTCTTCTTGAGTGAGTGTTTGAACAGTTGTTAGACAGGGCCAGTCTTACTTTTATTTCTATATGATGTAAAAATCCCTATAAAAGAGCTATCGCCAAGAACTAGTCTAGCAACTCTGTGGAAGCCTGTTCCTCTTGGAGTGGGACGGCTGAATGACTGGGGTAGGAGGGTGGGGTGCAGTACGTGGGATACTGGCCTGTTCCTGCCTCTGGGTAAGCTGGCCACCAAAATGTCACTAAGTTTTACACTGGCTTTCCATCCACCCACTCTTGAATTTGTCACTTGCCAACACCGTGTCTATGCAGAGGGGAAAATAACAAGCTTTATGTAGGAGCAGGATATGACCCAAGGGGGCAGAGAGAGCAGAGAATAGCCATGCCACGTGCTCTCCTTTCCTCTCCCCGACTCCCACCCCTCTCCCTACCCACCATCACTCCACACCCCACCATCTTGTTCAGCATTCTGGTGCTGGCTTTGACGGTTATGATTTTTACTCTGCTGTTTCCAAAGGTCAGTTCTCCAAGAATACAGTCAGTCAGGTAGGTCATTGAAAAGGGCGAGTAGCTTCCCTTCGCCAAATGTGGCACAAGGATGGGAATGAAGAAGAGACAAAGGCCTTGATCCTCATGCTCATTTTCTGTAGAGAGAAAGATCTGAAGCCAGATGCCATGAGTGAGGAAGTCTCACTCGGTTTTCACTAGACCCCACAGTCACAGCTGTTTTCAGCCATTCTCCTCTGAGACCATCTCTCTCCTCCCTAACAAGTAAGGAGGTGGGAAGAAGAGAGGCGGCTGAACAGGGTCTTCTTGCAGACGCCGCCCGGCATTAACGCCAGTGAACAGGATGGCTGAGACAATGCCCTCCACCTGCACCGGAGAGAGGACGCCCTGGAGTCCAAAAGGGTTGGTGGAGAGAATGCTGTTGCTTCCTCCGTGGAAGAGGCAGACAGCTTGGGAAGATTATAAAGAGGGCCACAGAGGTAATGGAAAGTGCAGTTCACTCAGGCGCACATGTTCAAAGAGAGCTTCAGATAAGCTTCCAGAAAGGGGAAATAATTGTGTGCTAATTGGTTTGCTGACAGAGCCCATCCTGCCTTCAGAAAGCCCTGATGGATCTCAGGTTCATTAGCAGATCCACTTTTCTATAAATACCAGATTGTGCAAACCTCACTGTGGAAAGCCTTCCCCTGCCATCACTTCCAGGCTGCTCCTGTCCTACCTCGGGGAGGACATCTGCAACACTAAGAGCAGAGTGGGATTCTAGTTGTACATGATGGAGGCTGAGCTCGGAGTGCACCGCTGACCGTGTATATGCTTAAAGGGCAGCAAAGTAAATCCTAGGCAAGTGCGATGAAGAATTCCCACAAACCATTTTTAAGGATGCTTGTAAGAATGTTCTCCTTTGCCAGCCTGGGGTCCTGCTGAACTTTTGTATGGCCTCTCCTCAGTTAGCCATGAGCATTTCAAACCCTCCCTGACAAGTCCTTCTATACCCTTTGACTAAACAGACAAAATAGAAGGTGAGCGATAACTAAGAAAAAGGTCCCTCCTCACTTTTGGCCCTGATTCTTTCCAGAGCATTACAGACAGGATGCGTGTGTATGGCTCTTTACAGTTTGTCAAGTGTTTTCATGTGGACTGTATCATTTGGTGTCATCCAAACTATGTCAGAGTCAGGGAGTAGACGTTCACCATATTTATCATCAGGTGGAGCAGAGGTGCACTAATCAGAAGACGTAACAGCCTTAGTGCCCAGCCAGGGTTCTGGAGACTTCCTGAGATGTATTTGCCCTTTGGCTGCTTTCAGAAGTTCTGGAGGTTCCATGGGAGGGTAAAGGTAGTTAGGGTGGCACACAGTGGCTTGAAGTATATAGAAGATTTTCAGTATTTTAAAAATGGGTACAGCTGTATTAGCTGAATATAAGCCATGTGTACAGATGGGCCAAGTAGTTGGCAACTCAGGTCATGGAGGAGAGACATGGAGTTCAATAACTCTTCAAGGTCATAGAAATAGTAAGAATCCAGGCTGAAACCCAATCCCAAGTCTTCCCAGTTCAGTAAGTTTGTTTCCTACTAAACTGTGTATAGCCTGCCTTCACTTTTCAAGCATTTTATTGAGCACATTGCCACATGCCAGATGCTGTAATGGGACCTGGAGCTATGTGCATGCTGGAGAGCCCCTATTCCTCTCAGACCTACTGCTGTCATGGGGGTAGAGGGGCTGGATATCGGCCTGTAAACCACCGAAATGCGATGTGACAAATCCTACAATGGAAGTGTGTGTGATCAGAGCAAGTCTTGCAACACAGAGAAACGTTCAGTGGGGCCTCAGAGGAGCATGCCAGACAAAGAAATGACAGGGGGAAAAGCCCCCTTTTGTCCACCTTAGTGCAAAGAAGTTGCTAAGAAAAAGTTATTGCACATTTGCTTATAGAAACAAGAGTCAGGCAGATATGACAGAGGCCTTTGATTTCTTTCCCAAGTGAGCAGAGCCTTTTTTCTCACTCCACCCACCTTCACTGGGTAATGACTGTGCTGGGCACCAGCTCAGTTACCATGAAGGCTTGTTCACAGAGAGAGGTAGATGGCAGGTACCACAGCGCCAACAAAAGACTTCTAGACAGCAAGGATGTGCTACAAAGCCCATCCAGGCTGTTGACTCTTGCCATATGGATTCTGTTAAGCACTTTAGAGCAAAGTGAAGGTTTCTGGTGGAATCGTACCTTTACTGCAGATGACTCCATCAGGTGAGTAGAGCTGTGGGATGGGATGCCCACACAGCCCTTTGTTCCTTAGTCTACCACAGTGATGGTGAACCTTTTAAAGCCTTTCAGTGATGCAAACTGCCCACTGTGGCACGTGTCCCATTAGTTTGCCACCAGTAGTCTAGCAGTATGTGCCCGGATGGGTCATGTCAGGTCTTTAGACCTTGCTAAGACTTGGAAGGGTGGAGGTGGGAGAAAACACGAAATCATCCTTGTTGACTCATAGTTTCCTAAGCATTGTCCCATGTGGAGAACTCATTATACACCTAGACAGAGTGCATGCCAGGTCGGTCAGCCCAGGGGAAGCTGAATATTTGTCTCACATTCAGTAGGCCTCTGGGGAATTCCCAAAAGGAGGCTTCCAAGGACAGTGGTGCCTTACCCTTTTAAGCAGATGGACAGTGGCTCTAGTTCTGGGAAGTGTATCTCCAAGCATGATCATAGAGCTCCTTTCGAGTACCTGCCTTCCTTTCACTCCAGGCCAAGGACCAAGGAGTCTACTTAAGAGGTAAGTCCTGTAACAGGTGGTGAAGACCATGTGAGTCCCACTTTTGGTATCAGACTAAGGGTAGACTCTGAACCAGATTTGTTTTTTTCTCAAGAAAATTGAGAACTATTATACTTCGAGAAAAAAAATTAAAGGGTGATAGTAAATACTTATAAAATTCAGATAATAAATAACTATTAAGAACCCTATAGGTGCCAGGAACTGATGATATGATAACAAAGAAATGAGTGGTCCTGCATTGGTGGCACTGGCTGACAAGAAAGCAGAAAGATAATGTTCAATCAGGGCCAGAGTCAGCTCCGCACTAAGGCAGAGCTACATGCAAGCTGAAGCCACTGGGGTTCAGAAAACTCTGGAATAAACAGAGAAGAGGGAGATGGAGCAGATGGAGATGAGGAAGTAGAGACATGTATTCCAACAGAAACACAGGGAGTAATCTGGAAGCACCAGTACAATCCCAGATGTCTAGATTGCCTTTTACATCCTATCCTTGTGTCTTCACCAGTATCCTCTTAATAAACCATCTTTGTACTCAAGCTACCTTGTGTACATTTCTATTTATTTCTACTAAACATGCTCATATGTATTCACACTCACACTACACAGACAAACCTAACTTATGCAAAAAGTACCACATCTATGGACTCCATTCATTCATTCATTTATCAATGAATTGTTTACTTACTACCCATCTTGTGGCAAGCTTCTGTACTCTTACAGGAGACTAAAACTGAACAAGATCCAGTATCTCTCACAAGGACCTCATATTCATGTGTGGAAGTAATCATGTTATTTCACAATTACAGCTCAAATGAAAAATCCTACACAAAAGGCACGTCTTGAAATACTGAAGAGGACATTTAAATACCTTAGGCATCAGGAAAAGCTTCACAAAAGAGTTGCCTTTCTGAGTTGAGCAGAAAAGGATGAGGAAGAGCCACTCAGGTGAATGGACAAGCATTGTATGCAGAGTGATCAGCACATGCCAGAGAAGTGAGGTCCAAGAACACTGAGTATTTGAACGAAGACTGGTGTTTAGATACGACTGGGTTACAGAAATCGAGTGTGGTGAGTGCATGGGCAAGAATGGAGATGGAGAATGCAGATGTAAAAGAGCTGTTTGGAGATGAAATAAAAAAGACAATAGGAATAGATCTCCAATGATCTTATAGTTTTGTTAAGAAGAATCGGAATAGGGCCCGGGGATTTAGCTCAGTGGTTTCACTGCCTGCTGCACAAGCACAAGGACCCGAGTTCGATCCCCAGTACCCCAAAAAAAAAAAAAAAAAAAAAAATAGGAATTAGCACCCTTCAAGCTACAATAGTGTTACAGTTCATGCTATCTACATATTCTTTTATTAAATGTCACAGGTCAAAATTATTCTAATTATCCAACAATGTAAGAACTAGGAAACTGAGGTCTGGAGCCCATGTTCTTTCCTTTGCATCACACTGCCACCCAGCTCATGTATAGAGGTTTGCTCTGTGTCCTGCACAGTGCAGAGCCATGGAAGGATTTGAAGCAGGAGATGGTATGATTTGATGACTCACACTGATAATAACAACATGACAGCAAGACAGGGAGAAGAGGTAAGAATGGAGACTGAAGAGACTAGTTGAAGGGATAATGTAAGAAAATCAAACAAGAATCAGTGAGGTTTTGGATTAAGGGAAGAGCAGTGGGTATGAAGAGGAGCAAAGGGTGAGATGGAGACACATGCGAAGGATGACTTACTGAGGGATCCATGAGGCTAAGTTAGGGAAAGAGGAAAATGTGCCCATGAATGGGTGATAGATAGTATAAAGCTGGTCAGATCAAAGAATAGGAAGTAATATTAATGGGACCTTTGTGCTGTTGACTCAATGCCTACCTTTCATTTCCTGGTAAGAATTTCCCAATTTTTCTCTAACTTGGACACAGCACACTGCAGGAATTAAGGGGGACAAGGGCTTCCACAGAGTTCTACCTTCTTATTCAAACCACTCCATGCTACTAAGTCCTTTTTCCTAATGGTGAGCTTCCTAACATACCTCATAACTGCACCTTTCATCCCTGTAGTGTAAATGGAAAGTCACCTTCATCTGTCAAATGCTCCCTCCAGGCACTGTAACATACCTGCTAATTCAATCCCTTCTCCTCACTTAACTTCCCCTATGATCCCCGGATCTCATGATCAGTCCTTGGCAAAATCCTAGTGATTGCAACGTCTCCAGAGTGTGCTTCACCTAAGCTGCCCTTGAGGATATGGCTTCCCTTGTAGCCTCCTCTCGTAGTGGCTGCACCTCACATTCCTGGGCATGGAAGTGAGGTGGGTCCTCTGTTGTGACTTCCTGATGCTGTTTGTCCCTCCTGTCTAACCAGCTCTGGCTTCTTTGAAGTCAGAACCATCAGGCAGTGTCGCCCGCTGTCCATCCTTGCTATAGTTTATTTTTCTTACTTCCCTTCACTCACTGAGAGTTTTTGGTACTAAATTTTCCATCATTTTTAACTTCTTCAAGTTTGTATCACTCCTACTGGCTTCCGCCTCCATACAGATGATCCTTAGTACTCTGGCCTCTCAGATCCCTGGGCCCTTTCCCTTGCCTCCTTCCCCTGCCCTGGCCCCTCACATTGTGTTCTAATCAATCTAACCAACTACACTCATGACTATGCCCACAACCTGATTTTATTGGTGACTACATTCCCCCTATAACCTCAGTATTAATTACCACACACTCATTTTTCCTCTCATCTCTTCCCCGTAACAAATCATCAAACCTACTTAGACTTCAAATCTTTGGAGCTGACTAACTTCCCTTTCTATCACCCCTCATTGATCTCTTCTCCCTTGTAGCCTAGCTTAAATTCTTTATTCCAGCACTACATAACTCCTTGATATACTCGCAATTCTCTTGCTTCTTTGTTTTCATCTTGTATACACATATATCCTGGTTAATCCAACCCTCCACCTAGACCTTGCCTGCCTCTGTATGAGCTGCTGAATGTAGCTGATATAATTCACAAGGATCCTGACTGGTCTCATGTTATTATTATTACCACAGATCTCACATGGGCCCTTAGTGTTACCCAGAAATCCACTAATTTATCTAGTTAGTTGACACTCCTAACTCCTCCTCTCTGAGAAGACCATGTCATACACTCTCTTCACAACAGTGCCTTTTCCTTCCTTTTAGCCAAAAAACATTGCTTCTGGTTGCACCAAGGAAATAGAAGCAGTCAGAAAAAAGAAATGGTACCTTCCCACTGCTATTTCTAATCATCCTTCTAACCAGCATTTGTCCTGGTGAACTCCATGTTGCCTTCCTCTGTAGGATGAGGAGTTCATGCTTCTATGAATGACCAGTCCCCATCATGCATGCGATATCAATCCCTGTCACCCAAGGATTTTGCTCTTGCAATTTTCTCCTACCACACCTTCATCATCACTTTCTCCCTTTCAAGGGAATTATTTCAGTCAACACACCAATAAGCTGGAATAGCTCTCTTCTTAAAAGTAAAAGCACATTCTTCCTTGACCACATACCACTCTCCAGTTATCACCCTTGTTCTGTTTGCTTTTACAGAGAAAGCACATCCATTCATATCTGCTTCCTTGCTTTGCTTTCTCTCTGGGCTCCTCCCACTCGGCTCCTGATACCCTCCTGCCACTGAAACCACACTCTGCAGGCTACTACTCCTTACTTTCAAGTCAGTCCTGTACCTTCATCAGAGTGACTGCTCAAGAGCTTCAATCCAATCGCCAGGTGAAACACTTTCTTTATGGGGAGATTATAAGTAAGTTATTAAAGTCACAATGACTGTTGCTCTTTTAAAAATATGTATGAGATCACTCCCTTACTAAACCTCTGCCATAGATGTCTACTCCACTTTTATTTACATTACAGTTCTTTATCATGGCCATGTGATCTGGCTCTAGCCTACTCCTGAACCTCATCTTGTACCGCTGTCTTCTTTGACCCCACAGCAGTCTTTTCTGTGCTCTGACAAAGCACCAAGCTGGTTCCTGCTCACTTACCACCTCCTTCCCACACTCAGACACCCTTCCAGTTCTACTCTTCCCTCACTTCTACATAGAGCTGGTTTCTTACCACTCACATTTCAGCTTCAAAGCCTAAATCCCAATGTACCCTTCCTGACCCATCGAGCTACTACTCTGAGCTCCTCCTTCTCGCACCCAAGGAAATATGTTCCTTGTAACACTGTCATTTCTTTATATCACTACCTGAAACCAGTTTGTTGTCTTTCTTATAGTCTTGCCCCCACTAGAACATAACCCCTGTGGGGGCAGTGACCTTACCCATCGTTCATGACAGTGAATCAGCCCCTTGGCTAGGGTCACCCTGGGAGTGGGTGCTCTGTGAATGCTGGCTGCAGGCTGAATGCCCCCACCATTATGCCTGGCTGACCTGGCGGTGCTAAGGCTCTGGCCCCCAGGACCTCTTGGGCTGTACCTTGATGGCCCCTGTGGCGATCTGGATGTGATGCAACCGCCGCAGTGTGCTCTCTCTGTCGATGAAGTAGGAGGCTGCCAGCTGGTGCAGGGTCTCCAGGGACACAGCAGAGCTGTTCCCACTGCCTCCAACTGCAGGGCCGCCTCCTGCTGTTTCTGCCTTTCTGCTCAGTTTCCGCTTGTCCACAAAAATGGTCAGGGACTCTTCTCCTATAGCAAAAACATAGGTTCATGTGTGAGGCCTTCAGCTCCTGAACTCCCCACCAGCGAGAATCTGAAACCCCTGGCCAGGGTGGAGAGATCTAGCAGGCAGCGCGGTCCCTCCCTGGCCATCTTTCCAGCCCTCTCCCAGGCTCTGCCCAGGGCCACAGGCCTCTCTGCTGATAGGCCCTCCTCTTCCCTAGTTCCTTCAGTCTCTGAAGCTCGCTGTGCTCACCCCCAGCTTATCTGTTTATCATCCTCTATTGATCTCTGTCCCAGGCAGTCTACCGCCGCGGGGAGACACAAATCTCTCTCTCAAGTTGTTTATAAGAAGTTGCCAAGGCTATTTCTGCTCCCTCAGAAAGGGCAAAAAAGCCTTGAAGCCCAGGCTCCCACCTCCCCATCAAACACTCCACACCCCTCCCCCCCCACCCCCCCACCCCCCCAGGCGGGCAGCTGGCCTGAAGCCCGGGAGAGCGGAGAGCGCCTTTTTGTCCATTAGCCAGCGAGCCGAATGTTAGAATAAATCCTGCTTTCTTCTTCCCAGGGTGGAGAGGACTCTGTGTCTCTTCAGTGTTTTGACTCTGCCCGGGTCCCAGCCACAGCGGCACTGCCCCATCCCTACCCTCACCCTACCAGGGGGTGATTCACCAGCCCAGAAGAGGTGGAGTTAGTTTGGTGGATTAGAAAGCAGGAGTGAGGGACTCAAACGACATCTATTTCTTTGCCTATGGGTCTGACATTTGTAGCCACAGCAAACAGTAAGTGGAGAAGCCGCGGGGCTGAATGGCTCTATCAAAAGAAAACTGGGAGCGCCCCCTGCTGGTGTTTGCTTAGTAGGAGTCTGTCTGTCCCCAGTCTCCTTACCCCACACCCCCTTCTCAGGAAGATGTTTATAAGCAAATAGACATGTCCCGGGGTGAATTTGGATACCTAGAGAAAACACTGTTCTCCCACACACCAGAAAGGAAATGTTAATCAGGAAACAATAGGCCAGGAAGGAAAAAAGTACCCTGGAAGACAGCTGGAGCTATGTTCAATAGATCGTAAAAGATGGTTCAAATAATCTGGGGACCACTCACCTCCAAGGGTGGCAGAAAGTAAGAAATGAGTGCCGTACTTTTTGATCAGGTTTTCGGTAACTTGTTGCAGGTTGGGCCTCCTTCCAAGGAGGCGGATGTTTCGAACAAACTCTGGGGCAAGAGGCAAAGGCAAGCTGAAGAAATCCTTTCTTTCTAGAGCCAAGCTGTTCACTTTCCAGCGAGCAAATTCCCTGGAAGAAAAGCCAAGAAAAACCTCAGGGTATCCAGAGCAAGAGGCATAGAATCTGGAGGAGGCATGTCCTTCCTGGACTGGCCGACCTCGTCTCCTCTGGTCTCCTCTGGTTCCTATGGCAGGTGGCACAGAAAATGGTAAGAGACCCCTTGGCCCCTCATCTGCTAGTCTATGAGGAGGCCCCATCTCTTCTGACCTTCATCAGAGCCTTACCACACGTTTCACTGGAGTCCAGCTGATTAGCTTCTTTGCATGAAAAGTAGTGATGTCTAGCAGTGTACAACAATTGAAAAATAATATTGGAAGAGCGGTTTGGAAAGAGACAATCCAGCCACAACTGTCACACAGCAGATATGTCACATCATCCAACATGGCCTCGGGTACTGACTGGTAGAATCCGGGAAGCAGGTCTAGAGTTCAAATGTCTAATACATCTCAGGTCCCTGTACACTCTTACATATGACTGCATCGCCTACATTTGTTTATGTGGCTTCTATCTATTGATACTTGCCATTTCAGAAAATGAAACTGAAAAAAAAAATTTATGATTGTTTCATTTAAACGTAACAGTATTAAACCCATTATATATAACATAAATATTTTTATGACAATAACAATATGTTCTGCAACACAACAAATTTAATAAGAGTGGTATTGCTTTGCATTTTTGTAAATCTCCTCCAAATCTGGCTTAGTAGATAGCTGCCTTCTCAGATTTGCTTCTGTTGCAATCTGTTGTCACAATTGTAGAATTTTGCCTTTGAGACCACTCTAAACAAATGGTAGTTTCTTAAAGGTTAGTTACAGCATGATGTCTGAAGCCATGCCCACAAACTATTTCCTTAAAATCCAGTGTTCTATATTGTAGTTTGAATGATCTTTCACCCTACATGATTTTGTTACAGCATGCATTGGCTATCTTGAAAATATCAGATCACTGAGTTATGCAGACCTATTAAATTTTGACACTTTTCATTATATAATATCAAAACATTGTATTAGTTAATATCACCACCAATCTCATCAGAAAAGTCTGTAAATATTAGGAAGCTGTCAAGCTCACAAAGACAAATGCAAGTTTTCCAAAATTCTAATTTTTGTTTGAAAGTTTAAATTTTATCACTGGTAACAAATGCTGTCAGTTTTCCTTAAAGAAGCCGGATTATTTTTTTTTTTTTCATAAAATGTCTGCCAAGTACTCCAGTCTGGATAACCATAGATTGTCTGCTGGTTATGTTTTCAAGAAAAATAGAGCTCCATGGAGGAACTTGTTAATTCAGCTTACAACTCAATGCCATGCATGTTTTACCTTGAGACACCATAGTTTTTTTGTAACCTCAGATGTGCTTTATAGGACTCTCCCATTTCATCACCCAGAATATTAAAAAGGCATGTACTGAAGGTCAAGATTTAATCAAATTAAAATTTACTGCTTTAAGGATATTCTTAAGTGAAACTATCACGTGTGTACTGTGTCTATGTGTGTTTGCTTCGGCACAAGTGAATGTTGAAAAGCTCATTTGGTGTGACTGCCTTTATTCAAATTAAGATACCAGCAGCTTTGTTGGCCCTTGCTTTGATACCTTCAGTGCAAATGTCACATGTACATCTGAAAGAACTAAAAGGACGAATAGGTTGAAAAGCCCTATTTCAGAAGATGGTAACGTTTCTTTCTAGTTCCATCCAGGATTGTAATCTTCAAGCTCTGCTACTCACTGAAATGTTTGCGTGTAAAAGAGAAAAGATTTTCAAGAAGAATCTTTGTCTTGGGATGAAGTTTAAAGGATCATAACCACTCTCACAGGAAAGGAGTTTTCCATTGTCTCCCAAATTATACTGGTAAGGAGCAGCTCCACTGCCTTGGGAACCAACAAAAGCCACAGTCTTTGCAGCCCCCACCCATCCTGACCCTTCTCATGGTGACAGATCTCACCCTTGGTCTAACCTTCCACCGAAGCCATGGAGTGCAAATGATGGAGCTGCAGAAAAAATAACTTAAAATAAATAAATGCAAATCCATGGCCAATTTGAGGCTGTAGAATCCCACTATATATATATATATATATATATATATATATATATCTCAAGAGGCTAAGATGGAGAGGAGGAGCATGTGTCAAACATCACTAAGAAAACAAAGGAAAACGAGTGACTAATAATTTGTAGTTCCAACAAAGTCTTTCAAAATTCTCGCAGTGTGACTTTATTTATCTTAAGTAGGCAAGTTCATAATAATATATTATCAGCTATTTCTTTTGTGTAGGAAATGCTAAACTTTAATTAAAGTACAAAGTATTTGTCAAAAGCATTTTCTATCCCAAATCCCACTGCAGAGTAAAGAACTGTTGCCCAATTTCATTTGTAATTGGCTGGATGGGAACTGGCACCCCCTCATTGACTAGTTGATAATTGCACTGGAGAATCATAGAGCAAATTACTAAACACAGAAGTAGAAATAAAGACAAAAGAATCCTAAGGGTCATTAAATCCAATCCTACTGCCTTGGATAGGTTACACTCAGACATCATTAATACTAATTCCTATTGTATTCTTCTTCTAGGTTTGGGGGAAGAATTCTTCATCTTCTATAATTTCTTGTAGTGGTCAAAGCCCTTCCCTGTAAGAAAAGCCACTTTACTGTAGAGGTAGGTCTCTCTTTAATTAAGTATAATAAACAAAAATTAGTAGTCAATGGCCTGTTCAGTTCTTTCATTTAGGACTGCCAAATATTACTTTCTCTGAGATGCAGTCCCTTGACTAATCTATCCAACAGGGCATCCTCCATCCCCTGCTCCCATCCTCTGCCCTGTGTGCCTATCACTAGCTGACATAACCCATTTTTATTCTCTTTCTCTCCCATTAGAGCATAAACTACAAGAGCAGCATTTTTAATGTCCTATTCTACTCTTTCTCTAGCAATGGAACAGTACTAGATGTTCTAACATTAGAACAGATAGACAATCAACATATTTTTAACAATCAAATGAGAGATTGTCCACATCACTTACATCATTTGTTTTATGTCACAGCTCTCCTGATCCTCCAGTTGTTTGCAAATTGTTAAAAAAAATTGATTAAAAATAGTTACAGGATGATAATATATGTGAGCAACAACCAATTATTGATTGATCTGTCATAACATAAAGCATTCTAAATGTGTATACATATCAATGAGAAAATTAGATTTGATTTCTAAAAATGTAGCATATGCATAGTTTTGTGCATTTTAAAGACATAAATCAAAGTACTGCTGATACATTCTTTTGTTTTATTCTCTTATATTGTCTTCATCAGATATGGGCAACTTCCAGTGACTGCGTATTGTCCACACTCCAACATCTAGTGAATGAAAATACCTCTTAATCAGACTCTGCTGTGCCTAGCACCCAAATGTTCATGATCATCGTCTCTATTCCTCTACACTGGGGCTGATAATTTTTGCCCATTCATACACTCATTTTGTTAAAGATCACCAAACAAAGCAATAGGCTTGGAATTTTCCCCTTTCATCAAGTTTGACATCAGACTTGGAAAAACATTTATTTCATTCCAACCCATAGTTTTGAGTGCATCTTACTTAAATGAGGAAATTGAAGCTAAGAAAGCTAAGTAATTGCCTAGTGTCACACACGATCAGAAGAGAATCTCGGCTGTTAGAATGAAAGAAGCATCTGGATAAAATTGCCAGTCTTCTCCATATTATGGTGTACATTGAAAATTCTCTTTGTATGAAACACTGGGGTCTTGGATGAGGTTGCTCAGACCAGAGGAGAGCAGTGGAAGAAGTCCTCCTACCCCAGGTCTCGCCCAGATGCCCCAAAGACTATAATCCATTTGTGGTGCCTCCAGAAGCTGGCATGCACCCTGGTTAAGAACGTCTACTTCAGGGCCGGGGATTTAGCTCAGGGCTTCCGCTCCCTGCCTCCCAAGCGGAAGGTCCCAAGTTTGATCCGCCGTACCCGTACCTCAACTCCATTCTGTTTTGAGAAAACCATGAGACAGCGAGAACAAGCAGGTTGCTTCAATCAAAATAACCAAGTGGTAGAAGAACCAGAACAAAACATTATTGTCCTGATTTTCCCCCAGTGCCACTAATGGAGGCTATCACAGTGACAGCAGCAACAAATGAAACCTAGGGAGGTGCTGGGGGCCAAACTGGGGCCCATGTGCATGCTAGGCAAGCACTCTCCCATTGAGCTGCAACCCCAGCAATAAGACAGCAACTTGGACGAAGTTACACCATTAGTAAGTGAGAGAGTTTAGCTTGAAACCCAGTGCCAATACCTGAGGTCAATACCATACTTTGTGTAGCAGAAATTAAGTGTATTTTATTGCACTGTCATTCTTTTTAAATGTTTACTCTCTTTAACAAAAATGGTTTCACTACCCAGAACATTCCATTTCTTTACCTATACCAATCATGAATTTACTCTATATTCAAAACACAGTGCAACATTTTTAGGGCAACAAAAATTTTTTGGATTAAAGTGGCTTCAATATGCCCATTTGCAGGAGAAATTGAGACTGAAAAGAAGTCAAGTATATACACAAAGCATCATGGGAAGAATCAGAGGTGAATGCCTGGCTCCAACTTCCATGGTTGTTCAAGAAGTCATAACACAAAATAAAAATGACCTAGAAAAATGAATAACACTGTTCTAGGAAGCATTTTATGGGCAAATAATAAAAACTAGTGGCTAACATTTAATGAATTCTTACTATGTGTTAGGGATTCCAAGCATCTTATATAAGTGTTAACTAATAAAATATTCCTATAAGGAGAGAAATATAATTATTTTTATCTTATGTATGATGAAATTGAGGCACACATATGTTAATTTGCCCAGTAAGTGATAGCCAGTAGATGGCATAGTCAGGATTTAAATGCCAGCTATCTTTTTCTGGCACACAGTTTTGACCACTATGCTATACTACCTCTACTCGTGAAACTGATGGGGCAATCATGACATTGTGAGTGGGATGGGGGCTGGGGGTGGGAGGAAGGGAGGATGCTTTAAAGAATGCATAAGGGTAGGGATTATAGTTGAAGAAATTTATCAGAAAACTTCATTAGAGAAAGAACCCAAAAGAATGTATATAAGGTGCTATATTTACCAAAAAAAAGAAGAGAGAGAGAAAGAGAGAAAGAAAGAAAGAAAGAAAGAAAGAAAGAAAGAAAGAAAGAAAGAAAGAGAGAGAAAAAAATCCCCCCCAAGATACAAAGCAATATCTGCTTGCATAATAAATTACAGC
This sequence comes from Heterocephalus glaber, assembly GCF_000247695.1. Next base: position 4,950,923 of record NW_004624771.1, read on the forward strand.
AGGGCATTGCTATTTTCTGGACCCCGAAGGTTTACAAGGTTGTGAGATTTTTAAGAGGTGCAGGGAAAGCTCATTCAGGGCACTGCTCTCAGAAGGACTAAAGAGTTCTCCTGGAACTCCAGTTAGCTCTGAGAAGAACAAGCCTAGTGCTTTCTCCTGGGTTGGCTTTCTTGTCTCACCATGTGATTTCTCCCTCTCATGCATACTTCCACCATGATACCTCCCACCTTATGATCCAGCCAAGGGGGATCTCAAGAACCCTGAATCTCAAAACCATGGGCCAAATAAACTTCTATTCTTTATTTAAAAAACACCGAGCCTCAGACGTTTTGTTATAGGAATGGAAACCTGATTAATACAGATGTCAACTCAGAATTAGACATAAGGCTTCAGACACAGGAAGGTTCAGATTCTGAGTCTTCAGTGGCTTTTTCTTCCCCAATACATTTTTTCCCTGCCCTTTGAGGTACTTCATTGAATCAAAATAATAGGGACACATCTGTGAATGGAGTTTCAGTCAGAAAATGGTTAAGAGTGTGCTTACAGAACACATTAACCTGGTTCTTTCCAGCATGTGAAAACCTCAGAAGGCACTACTGGAAGGCAGCCTGAGCTACTATTCAAAGAATAAATGTTCATTTCCGATTTTTCATTTAGCATTTTTCTTCCAGTAATAAAATAATCAAGGCTCTGTTTTTCCTCAGAAAAGGATGTTTTCTATATATCAATTATATTAACACACACTGCTTCAATTAAGCCATCATCTTTGTTTCAATTAAGACATCAAGCAAATCTCCATTTCAATTTAGCCATTTCTCGTAAAATCTTCTCCCACTGTGTTTGTTACACAGTAAACAGTCTGGGAAAGCAAACATTTCAAACAGTACCATCATCCCTATAAAAAGTGCCTTTAGAGTAGCAGAGGCCACTACACCAAGGGCCCATGTGTGGAGCCAAAGCTCTTCAAGGTGGACTTGGACTGGACAAGATATTCGAGTTGCATTCTGAGAGGGTACTTCAGTACCCTGCTATCACTGACAACAGTTTACTGCATTTTTCATCTCCCTCTAGCATATTTTAAATTAGCCTTGAGTGAACAATATTTATTTCTGTCAAAGGGTTAACAGACCCATAAAATCACCAAAAACAACCAAGACAACGTTTAAGGAAGTTTAAATCCAGATCCAAGGGTATAATCCAGTGTGTTACATCAGCCATCCTCACCAGCACTCAGAATATCATAGATATGAATATATAAAGAGATAGAAATATATATTCAGAAGTGATCTTAGTTATCTTTGTTTCAAACTGCTTAACACTAATGGTCCAGATTGCCAATAAATGATGGATGATGGTTCAGATTGTACATGAATTTAAGGGTTTCTCCAGAATCTAAAGGGAATTCTGCAGTAGGAGATCTAAACTACAGCCATGCCAAACCTCAGGCAATAGGAGCTCCAGCAGGGCTTTGGGAATGGATCAGCCCTGAGCCAGCTCTGGGTTTGAAGCACAAAAGCATCTCCAATGAGAATACTAAATACCTACAAGATGTTTCTCATTCAAAATATGTAAATAAAAAGTAGTGTCTCCAAGACATTGGCTACCCTGAATACTGTGCTCCTCTGTGCTACACAAGGTCAACAAGGAATCTGCCAGCAAAAGCCCCCTGCAGGGTCTCATGGCTTCGGAAGATGAAAGACCCAGAAAGAGCACAGCTGGGGTCTTCCATCCCAGGCGCAGTTTCCAGCAGCTACACACTTAAGCACCACTTTTCAGGCTTATAAACTGAGAACATTGATCCAGCCCCCATGAAGAGTCATTACCTGTGAAGTTTCCTTCTCTATGAAGCCTTAAGGAAGAAAGTATTTACAAATAAATAAGCAGGTAAGTATGAGGTATAGATAGATAGATAGTAGATGTTTTAAAACAAATCATTCCTCAAAGAGGTTGAAGTCTATTAGTAATGAAGCAGCTTAAAATGTTGGTATTTGTGCTGAAATTTCATGCTTAACAACTGGATTATTCTATTACCAGTTCTCTAATCTTTTATCTTTCCACATCTATGGGGGAAACACGTTCAAGCCCATTTTCAAGGCCACCAGTAGGGTTATCATTTGGAAAGTCATATTCCCCATACCCTGAGCATGTATCTCTTCACCCCTTCCACTCGTGGCACCCTTGGGGGCCTAGCACCATCCTGTCCCAGTGTCAACATGCCTGTGTGTGTCAGGAGCCATTTGTTCCTCCCGAGTTAGACTCCAGGCTAAGTTTATTGGAGAGGGAATCAATGCTATTTCCAACAGAGCCAACCAATCACCTGCTCGCTCAGGCAGCGTTTCTCAGCATAGGATCTGGGACTCCCTGCAGGTTGGGGAAAAGTCTTAAAGCAGCCATGGACCTCAGGATGCCCAGCTCCAAACACCGCTTTGCAAACAATGATAAAACATGTGGGCTGTCAAGATAGGGAATACTGTCCCCCTCTTTTCCTTGAGCCTGATGATCTATTTTCAGTAATCTCTCTTTTGGGGGGCACCCTCTCTACATTTTGTCCTCAATGGAACTGCAGCCCTGAGAGGAACTGAACTATCATTCTCCAAACCAATGTTCTGGTATGGACTATGTTTGTAAGAAAGAATGTGGCTTATTTTCCTTGAAAAATGAAGGAAGACACAGGGTAAATTATTGAATAAATTATTTAAGAACTTAGGAGCAAAATGGTTAATTGGCCTTAAGCCAAGGATACAAAAAATTCTCTTACCATTTTTTTTTCTGTGACTTACCTTTGTTTACTTAAACTGTCAAGCAGTGACCCATAGGAAAATTCTCATGTATCAACCAGTTCTGAATAAATGCAAATGTTTCTGTTCTCTAACCCCACCTTTCTTGTAAAGAGTTGTCTTCCCCAACCAGCTTGCCTTGCCAATTTGAGACAGGAGACTCTATGAGGACCCTGCTATTCCTAAAGCGTTCCAGACGTTGAGAGGTCTTCACGTGCTTCATCTCTCTGCCAATATACCTCACATCTGGAGCTCAATCCACCAGGCTAAGACATTATCATTTATTTTCATGGTGCTCAGACTTTTCATCTTGAGAAACTCACATGAAAGGAAATATTCAAAGCCAACACGCAGATTGACAGTGTCAGTTATTTACCTCAGTGTCTCAGCTAGGTGGGTTTCACGTTCTCTAACTGGCTGTGTCAGGGGATCAGGGATCTGTCCTGCTTTGGCTCCTGTTCAGAAGGCAGTATTTCTAGACACATCACATCATCAGGAGATTTCTAGCTCAACAACAGATTACTGTAATGTACTTGGCCATTGGAGCCTCTACAGCTATAATGAATAAGACATGATTAATCTGAGCTATAAAAAGAAATGATAGTAAAAATCATAATCTCTCATATTGGTATAGAGCATTCTTTTAGGGGTTTTTTTTTAATTGCAAACAATTTTCACACATGCTCAACTATTTTATCTATACAAAGACCTTGGAAGGAAGGAAAAAGTAATATCATTAATCAACTATTAATGACTTAATAAATAAAAGAAGTGATTTGCCCCCAGTCTCGGTTGATTAGTGGTAGAGTTAAACTAGAATCTAGACCATGCTTACAATGATTTTTTTGTCTTTGCCTGTGATCTGTACTCAAGTTCAGGAACCACTTCCCGCATTGTTCTATTTCACAGGTAATTCTTTTGCCTTCTTGGCCAGTGTAGACAGGAGCAATCTCTAGTTAGGAAGACTTCATACTAGGAGTCATTTGGTTAAATAGTTTCTTGGGCCTGGCAACTCCTGGAGGCCCAAGAGAAGAAATGAGGCTAGCCCTTTCCTGATGCTCTGTCCTTCCTACTGTCTAGAAGAACTCAAGAAGCCTGGTGTGGAGGTAATTTAGCAGCCTGCTGTGTTCTCAAACAACGGCCCGTAAACAATGATTGGCCAATTTCATTCTAATCTTTTCAATTTTGCTCTAATTAAAATCAAGCTGCAGCTTTCAAACAGTTTAATTAAGGCTGATTGGGAGAAATGAGGAGGGGGAGAATCAAGTTTAAAGAAGGAGGAGAAGGAGATCAGTGCTTGGCAAGTCTCACACTGCCCTGGTGGGACTCGGGGCTTGGAGAGTGGTGTGTTTGTAGAACCGACATAAAACAAATGCACACATTGGTATGTGAGACCAGAAGGAAGTGAAAAGGAAGCTAAGACACGATTTTCCAGGCCCAGAAACCATAGCTCTGCTGTGACCACTCAACCTGCTGCCCCAGAGCTCAGCTGTTCACCTAAAGAGAAAATGACTCCACTCGCCACTATCTACCATTTTTGCTCAGCAAGCTGATAGTGCATTCCATCCTTCCCAGCATCAGATTTCGTCATAGGCTTTTCATTTTCTACTTCACTCCACAGGAAATCCCCATAGACTGTCAACTCCTTCCATTTTTCTAAAAGTTTACTCTTTTTTGCAATGAGAAAGGCCTTGTGGTACTGTATTTAGATGCATTTATATATGGGCCATTCTTCTTTGCACTATTTTTCATTTCTTCAAGAGTTTCCAGATCTCTAGGCCTTCATGCTCAACCTACTCTCCTTGCAATCCAGCTTGTGGATGTATTTCTTTTTATAGATGCCACCCAAATTGAACACCATCCAGACAATATGTTCCAAGCCACGGAGAGCACATATGAATACAAGATCTGAACACATCATTATCATCATCATTATGACCATTGTCATGGTCCAGTTATTACTGAGACCCTCGGTTTTCAGGAATGATTGTGTGTTTTATATTTTTTAAATCAACAACCCAATCTTAGAAATGCCAGAGTAGTCCATTGAATCATTATTCTTGCCTGTATTAGGAGGTCCTGGGTTTGTGACCTTGCTATCCATCACTTGTATGGTCGGGGCTTATTTCCCATCCCCATATGCACAATGAGGATGGCCATGGAACTTTGCTTTGGACAAAGGAATGAGATAAGAGTGATAGTGTGTCAATTCTGGGCCAAGATCTCAAAAGGTAGTGTATGTTCCCACTTTCCCATCTATACTGCTGTACCCAGTATGAGAATGGCTTCCCCAGCTATTGGAGGTGCTGCTGTTTCAGCCTGAGCCACAGAACAAACACCATTGGAAGGAAGACTCAAAGTTCCTTGCAGAACTTCATCCTGAAGCAAAGCTAACACATGCATGGTAGAAACAAATTATTATTTTAAACTACTGATTTTTTATGCATAATTATAGCAGTAGCTAAATGATAGACACCACAGCTTTAGCCCTATTTTATAGCTGGGCTAGCTGAGGCTCAGATAATTTAAGCATCTTAGTCAAGAATATATAGCTAAATAAGAAGTGAAAATAGTCTATGCTCTTTCTACTATCCATATTTCCTTTATTAATACACTTGAATGTTACATTCATTTTAAAGATAAAAAAATATTTGTGGCTAACAGTAATTTTATGGTCAAACAGTACCCCATATTTCTTTCCAGTCCCAAATATTTATAAAAATGATAAAAAAAACAGTCAAGCCAGCCCCCTATATCCTGTATTTGTGAAGCTATAACTTAAATATAGGGCTTTGTAATTCACTCTCTTCTTACATTCTATCCCTGTGGCAATGACTAGAAAGTTGTTCTGTAAGTTATTTGTACTTTACTCCTGGGTTCACAGATGGACAATTTTCCCTCCAGCACTCTGTGCATTTATGTAAAATCATGTGACTGAGTTCTGTCCAATGGAATATGAACTCAGGCCTAGCCATAAAAATCTCCCATTAAATCCTTCATACTCTCTCTTTCCTTGTTCCCCAGGATACAGAAGACGAATCTGAGGTCTGAGGGATGGCAGAGGTCAAAGGAGTCTTGGTACTGAATGAAGTCATGAAGCAATCCCCTTGAATCCCTCCCATAAATTATACTGGAATGTGACATGAGCAAAAAAGTACAATGGTATCTCAGTTCATGAACTTAACCCTTTCCACAATTCTGGTCACAAACCAAATTGGATGAGAACCAAATCAAATTTCCCCATAAGGTCAACATTGAACCTAACCATTGAATTTGATTCAGTTCTCCTCCAATTCAGTTTGCAGCCAGAATTGTGGGAAGAATTAAGTTCATGAACCGAAGCACCACTGACTATTATTAAATCACTAAGATTTGGGAACTGTTGCTTTGGCTGCCAACTATCTTGATTGTATCAACTCATTATTTTAGCTGGGCAGAATAATCTCAGCTCCTGATTACACTGCCTAGATTTATAAGAAACTCTTTTAATCACTTGATTTTGTTGTCCATAGTGTCAAATATCCATGTTTCTATTTCTCCCAGTTCAGCAACATTCCTACATTCCTACATGGGGGTCTCTCTTCTTGCTTTTACCATTTTACACCTGGAGAAATGGTGTTGGTCTTGAGGCCCTGGTTTGTACACCATGAGATTTTGGTGTGCTTAGAGGGAAAGCACCTGTCGCTGTTAAGGATTTATTTTGAAGTAGATATCTATAACTATAAAATCAATGGATAGATTAACTCAGTCTACAGTGAGGAAAGAGCAATATGTAGATTTCAGGTGATAAATCTGATTAATGTATGGATTTCTAGGCAGTAGGACAAGTATAATAGAGTAAGACTGCCTCTTCTTTCTCAATGAGTCGCCTTTCAATTACTCTTCTTTAGATTTCCCACTTTACTATTTCTCATACTTGCCCATGGGATGCTCCTTACAGGCAAGTAAACATTTATTTTGAAATAAACCAAATCTCTTTTTGGCAAATAATTGGCAAAAGTACTCCTATTCAATCAGTTTTGCTAAAGAAAAAAAATGAGGCTCAGAGATGCAAAACAACTTACACAATATCACACATTTACCAGCATCAGAACTGTGATTTAAATAAAAGGAGTCTATTCTAGAGTCTGAAGTTTCAACCACTTCTTTTCTGCTCTATTTAATTCAGTATGTTAATTCCTGGAACATCGAACTCTCTTTGAATGGTTGCAACCTCGATTTTATCTTTATATCTGGCAGGCGTGGTGCTAGAGATAGGAAGGTGAAATAAGATGTATTCTTTACCTGAAGGAACTCACATCCAAGTGAAGAGCAAAGATAAATAAAAACACAAATGTACAAAATAATTTCTAAAGGAGAAATATGAAGAGAATGAAGGGGAATCATAGGTAATAGTAACTAATCTTGTAGGAGTCAACAAAGACTTCACAAGGAGGTGATAGTTAAATGAGTTTGAAAGCTGAGTAGGAGCTCAGCTGGCAGAGGAAATGGAAAGAGCTTTGCAGGAAGAGGGGAAGGGTCAGGGAAAGACACTGGGCACCAAAACGCCCTCTGACTCTGGGCAAATCCGAAGATGTTCACTGAGGGCAAATCTGCAGACGTTCACACAGGAAAAACAGGAAGAAATGGTGGGACAAAATTAGTTGCACAGGGTACACATCGACTCTTTATTAAAATACTGAATAGGGGTGGGGATTTAGCTCAGTGGTTTCACCGCCTGCTGCACAAGCACAAGGACCCGAGTTCCACCCCTGGTACCAAAAAAAAAAAAATACTGAATAGATAGATTTATGAATGACTTTTGTGGTAAAAAACAAAAAAATGAGTCTGGGTTTTATCATTGGGTACAGAGGAGTCAACAGAGGATTTTCACCAATTTCTATTGAAGAAAGTAAAAAAGCACAAGTGTTAAATGACGAAGGCAGGAAAAGAGAGTAGAAGCTGGATTGATTGTTTGCGTGTTTGTTTGTTTGACCCAGAGTCTCGCAATGTAGTTCAGGAAGGCCTTGAACTCACTCTGTAGCACAGGCTGGCCTTGAACTCACGCCAATACTCCTTTCTCAGCTTCCTGAGTGCTGGGATTACAGGCGTGGATCACTACACCCAGAAGTAGAGGCTGGATTTGACAGACTGTTCTGAGGTACAGGCTACACAGCATAGACAGGGATAGAGATTGAGAATAGGTAGGAGTTCCACCACCTGAATGGCTGATCATACCAAGAAGCACAGCAAAGAATGGAGGAGACACAATAAGTATAGGGGGAAACCTAATGAATTCAGTTGTGACTACAATTTTACCACAGATAATAAATCTGAGCATACAGAATAAAACATAATATGAGGTAGATGTAATTCTTTGAGAATTTGAAAATAAAAGTCAGAATTTTTTTTCCTTGAATGAAAAGACCTGTTTTCTCCCGACACATCTCCAGCACACATTTCCAACTTTTCCTGAAGCTCTGACCCTTTGGCTGCAGAGCACCGTCACCTTGTTTCCTGAGGTGTTTCTCTGACCTAGAACCACCATCACTCATTTCCCAGAACTGTGGAGAAGGCAGGAAGTTAAACGAGTGTGTGAAAAGGGAAATGCCTGATCTGAGAAACTTTAAAACAGGGAACTGGTATTGATCCATGACAAAATCCGTGAGTACTTTGAAAAGTGAGCAAGTAAGAGAGGTCCCTAGGAACTAGAATTGGTTTAAGAAGAAAATACTATGTCAAAATAAATTTCATGTATTTCCTTTATAAAGAAAGATGAAAAGGTGAGAGTTAAGAGAGAACACAAGGGCAGCATACAAGAGAGAACATGAGGAAAGAGGAGAGAAAACAACCTCTGGAGGAAAATTAGAGAGTGCTAAGAAGTTTAAGAATCAGGGAAAATAATAAGTTTTCAAATATTTAGACACCTGCTGTAAAGGAAAGACATTTAGACTTGTTCTAGAGGAGAAAAAGAATCAGGGCCAATAAGTGAAGTTACGGAGATAAAAACTATGATTCCATCTATAACAGATCTTTATAGTGATTTAGGTTGTTCAGTGAAAATCCTATCAGCTGGAACTGTTTGACCACCTCTGTGGGAATTTGTGACATGGTTGTCTGCACTGGGTGGCAAATGAGTGATTTAAAGTTTCCTTCTGATTCACAGATTCAGGCATCACTTGGTTCTGATCTGCTGTCCAGGTTAATAGACCTCCTTGCACACCTAGACACCACCTGCAGATGTGACCTCTGGTGTCAGGCTCCTACATCTGAGCTTTCATCTTCTAACTTGGCAAGAATAAGTATGTGGCCACCAAAATACTTACCGCTCTGCTTAGTGGTTGCAGAGGCAAAAGAATATGTGATCATGTGATCATTCTTGAGCCGCATTTCTTCTGTTGAGTCCCACGTATGAAACTTTCTCAGTGAGCCACGCCAACATTGAAGGGATTCCCCAGCCTCCTTTCCTTATCATGCCCTCTTTCTCATACTCACAATTCAGAATATACACCAAAGCAGCAAGCAAGACGCTAAAGTTTACCTCTGTTACTAGTAAGCCAACTCTAGCCTACATGGAGGGATCATTAGGTGTTTACATGCCTCTGTAGATCCAGGAGAAGTAATTCTCCAAAGAGCCTTCCTTCCTGTCCCTTCTCCGTCACTAGCATATCCCCAGGCGAGACCTAGCCTCTCCTGACACACAAAGAAAATGAGAATTCTCTCAGGCAGTGCTGGTCTGGCCACCTCATTGTTCTCCCATCAGAGCTTCCTCCCCAGCCAGGGAAACTTCTTGCTCACTCTGACATTCAGAACTTGTTTGCTCTTTGCAGGGGTTTGGGGAAAGAGGTACTTTTCTGGGCCCTGAGGAGAGCCCAGTAGGGTGATAGAATCATGGAGAATTAACCGAGACACAGGATAAAACATGGCAGAGGAGCCCTACTAGATTTCTGCATTTTCTCCAAAACATGCCCTCGCTGGAACTTGCCTAACCTGCCCACAGCCATCCCTACAAATCATGAAACTGAAGCCACTTTCACTCCCTCATTTGATTTCACGGAGTGTAATGGACATGAGAGTGAGTAGGACTGTCCCAGAACACACACTAATCTTGTCACTGTAAAAATAATCCACATTTTCAATGTTGCCCAATAAAAAGATTATTAGCAGCAGTGCAGCTTTCTTCTGGCTTTGTTTCAAGGAATTGAAACATAACATTTCCAAGTGGACATGTATGTTTTTCAATCAATTCCTGCCTGATCATACTTCATACTGAATTTTTATATGCCATTGTCAAAAAAGAAATAAGATATTGCATCTCAGAAGTTTCATTAAGTGTCCCTCCAGTAGAGGACTCAATTTATGGAAGTTCCTTCACATCCTTGTAGAGATACACTGTCAGAGCAAAGCCAGTACACACCATATTTGTCAGGGATGCAGCTTCAGGAAAAGCCATCAGTAGCTTCCTCCCACACAGGGCCTCCTAGAGTCCAAATGCAGATGGGGCTTTCTGGTGGGAAAAGAAGATTATAGGGTCATTGACTGGGATGAGCCACCTTCCAGGCCCCTGTGGTCTATCTTCTACATCCCAAAAATCAATTGGAATTCCAGAAGGAAGAGAAACAAGCACTCAGGTAGGTACAAAGGAGAACACCCTTTCTCTGAGAACATTAAGTGTCCCAGACTTAGATGACTTAGTAGATTATGATGATTTAATGATCAGGTCCCCCTACTGCCATCAGTTGGTCGCTACCTCTTCCCCTTTCAGATTGGGTGACAACCTCTAAAATGCCATGTCCTCATTCATAATATGGGTGCACAAAGAGCATACCCTTACAGAATTCTTATTAGAATAATTTTAAGTAATGTATATGTTATGGCTTAGATCTGGGGTGTCCTCCAAAGCCCTCAAGTGTTTGAAAAGTGATGGGATCATGGGGGTTTCACAGTTTACGTAGTGTTAGGAAGTGGGGCCCGGCCGGAAGAGCAGGGTCACAGAGGACATGACCTGGAAGAGAATGCTCTCATCCCTGGTCTGTCCCTTCTCTCCATGATTTCTGGCTGCTCTGATGTGAGCAGCTTTGCTCTGCCTGTCCCTTCTGCTATGCTGTTCTGCCTTGGAGCTGGTCAACTGGGGACTAAAAATTCTAAAACTGAATCAAAATGAACTTCTCCTTTAAGTTGTGGGTCTCAGGTATTGTGTCTCAGTGCTGAGAAAGTGACTAAGACTGTATATAAGACTGTACTTTGTAAAATGTAATGTGTTGGGCATACGATGAGTGTTCAATATATATATTAGCTATAATTATTTGTGGCATTAATCCTAGAGAAGAGAGAAAGATTTCGTTGCTTTTTTCCCTTGAAGTTAAATAGACATTTGACTCTTTCTACCCTATCAGAACATCTCCTTACTCTTTTCTTCTGGGAGATCGGAGAGAACCTGCTCTTTTGGATTATGCTTCAATACTGTGTACAGTCTATGTACTGAGACCCCTGCTTACCAAAGGATCTTCTCTTTTGAACACACCTGGCCTCGAGTGGACAAACCCTCTGGTCGTTTCCTCCTCTTCACAGTCTACTCACCTGGTAGAGCTTCCTCTGAACCTCCTGCTCACACAATCTGGTGATGTCTTCTCCAGTTGCTTAATTTAGGACTGGGTTTATCATTTGGAGATGGGGAAGGAGATCTCAGAAAAGGAGGAGAAGGTAGAGTATCAAGTGAAAGAGGATCAAAAATGATCAAGATTATAGATATAGATGTTATTTCCCCAAGAGGAATGTAATTATTATGTACCACAAACATATTCTGGTAAAAAATTAGGCCCATCATTCAGACAGACAAGTGAGGTCAGTTGTCTTTAGTTTGAGATGAGGGTACAAAGGTAGGACCGGAACCCTTATCCCAGAATGAGGCCCACACCTTCATCTGCCAACCAGCTAACCTTCCTCATCCTGTGAACAGACTCATCCATTTCTGGTCATGGAGGGGGACACGGGTGATTAGTATGAGGACCAAACTCTTTCAGGCACCCCTGTACCGTTGCACAGGCCGCAGCCCAGATAACAGCTTCCTCTCATGAGTCCTCCTTGAGGGCCCAGCTCCCTAAAGTCTGGGCCATGTCTCCAGCACCTGTGGTGCAGCCAGATCTCACAGATGCTCACTAAGTACATGTTGGATACAGAAAGCCCCTGCCACGTGGCCCTCACTGATCTAAGCTCCATGCACTGAAATAATTTTCTTGTGGGAGAAGTGGGAAGCTCTGAGGTGGGAGAAATGTGGCAGAAGCTGAAAAAGGGGAAAAAAAATTGAGAATCTCTGACCCAGAAAAAGCTCTTCTCTTAAAGAAAAGAAAAAGATGGCTAGCCAGTGTTCCGGCCTGCTTTCTCTGTGTCGTGAGTTTCCAGACACAGTCTTCCTCCCTATTTTCTACATATATGTGTCTCTAAGTAGCAATTCATTCATGAATAATATTAATTATTTCTTGAGGCAAAAATTAATCCTCTTTTTCTCTGCTTGACTGACTCAAGATCTCTCTGCCAAATCTCCTCTGAAAACAGAACTGATCTTGCCCTCTCCCCTTGGCCATTCTGGATGCTCACTTCATTTCTTGCACTTCTTTAGTTTCACATTTTCTCTTCGAAGACCAGCACAGCCATCTTATCTCAAGCCAGAGTGGCTAACCTGGGTGTAAGCCTCCAAAGATGTGGGAAAGTGGCCAGAGCCATAGTGTCCTGGAGGAATTTGAGACTGGTATCCTAAGAATTCATTGACTGGACACTGCTGGACCGAATCTATCCATCTGCCATTAAGAATGTACATTCTCAGGCCAGGGATTTACCTCAGTAGTTTCACCTCCTGCTGCACAAGCGCAAGGACCCAAGTTCGATCCCCAGTACCCCCCCCCCAAATGTACATTCTCTCCCCAGTGCTCGATCAAGGTGCTATGTTCCAGGGTATTTTGGGGTGTGCATGCCATCACTCAAACAGGATGCTGATTCTCCAGAATCAGTAGGATCCTGTTTGTTCTCTTTTGTGTACTCTTCTAGTACCCAGGAAAATGCTTTGCACATGCACCATACATATTTGTAAATGAACTTAGCAAATGCATGATGTAGAAAGATTACCCTTAATTCCACTTTTTAAAGCATAAATATTGCTAGGTTTTTATTTGAACTACTAGATTAACAGGACCTTAAAGTACTGTTCAATATTTTCTCACCAGGTAAGTGTTTACATTCCATTTTTCCAAAGTAGAAGTGGAAAGAGTTGCCTTTGGTCCTACATATTCTAGGCATACAATTCTTTTACTTAGCTTTATTTACCCCAATGCTGGAAAATAACATGCCCTTTCATGGGAGAGCTTTTTGAAATTGCACTCTAGAAAACAATCAGTATTTGAGAGACACTTTGGACATTTTGGAGAAAAAAGATAAGAACAGGACAACCAACGAGGGACACAGTTGTGCACTTCTTGGCATTCCTGTCAGATGTAGGGTACTGGCTGCTCTGTTCCTAAACCACATCGGTGCTCCCACTTCATGGCTCCTGTGTCTGCAATGCCAGTCTAACAGCTCCATCCAACAGCTTCCAGCCTTCCTCAGGTTTTTCCTGTACACTACTTCTAATCTCAGCTTCCAGAGTTTTCTGTGCAGAGTCATCTAGCACTTTCTCCAAATGAACTTATCTATAAGTCCCATCAGATCAAGAACTGTGTCTGCCTTGCTCACAGTTTATTTCCAGAATCTAGTGAAATAATGAGGAGAATTGTCCCTCAAAATTATGTGATGCATGAATGCATGAGTGAAGACATCTGTAATTGTACTCTTGAACTTAGTTGTTTTGTTTCTGTGCTCTTTCTCCCTTTTTGGTGCCAAGGAAGCAGAACACTTTTTCATTCAAGTCTTTGTGCATCTCACATAACAGGGATACAGGTCTCACATAACCTCACCTAGGTCTGAAATGCTTGGTGTGTTTCCATAGCAGAAATAGAGACAGGATTCTGCACATGGATGTGGATAGGCTGGGACTCATCCTCCAAACACTTCTGGAATGAAGTACTTTTTATTTCAGTACTAGGAATTGAACCCAGGGCCTTGACACTGAGCTAAATTCTCAGTACCTTTTTTTTTTTTTTTTTTTGGTGACAGCGTTTTGCTGCATAGCTCAGGCTGGCCTTAAATTTGAGATTCTCTTGCCTTGGCCTCGTGCATGCTGAGATTACAGACATATTCCACCATGCTCTACTGTAATGTAATTCCTGAGTGAAGGGCTAAGGTGCCTTAGACTGGGCCTACAATCTCAATTATTATATTTCTATGTCAGAGGGCTGGGCTCTTAGTCAAAACTTCTGACCACTTTGTTCTGTCCCTCTGAGAAAGAGTGCCTGTGAACTCCACCCTTTTCATTGCCACACTGCCTCAAATTTTGCCTTAATTTGAACTACAATACAAATCAGCATATTATTCCTTAATTCCCTTATAGCCAAAATGCAAACCCAGTGAGAAGTCTGGAGATTAACCAGTGTTCTCAAGCCCTAGTCCTTTCTTCAGAAGAGCTAATGCCCGACCCAGCCACCTGAGAACCTTGGCTTCCCTGGTGGAGCCCTGTAGCTGCGTGATAACACAGCCTGCCTCTAGCCCAGAGGCTATAATGAATGCCAAAGAAATCACTGGGATTTACCTAGGCAGACCCAGGTTGGTTTTGGTTGCCTTTTATTTATGTGGATTGTGATCTCTTAATTGGAGATGGTGCCTCTCCCAGGGTTCGCTGTTTATCCAAATCAGTATTTGTTAGTCAGGGAGACGTGGTCTGGATGATAAATCAGCTCCTGTGATTGCTTCCACAGCTACTCTCTGCTTCCTCACCTCCACACCTCCCTGGAGGCACCCACAGGCTGCTTCTAGGCCCTGCAGCCTTTTCTGCTCTTAAACTTTTCTCCTGCTGCTGTTAACTATTCTTATCAGTTCATGCGCCCTGGTACTAATAACTCCTAAATTTAACCTCCCTTGACTACTATCCTCTTTCATTTCTAAGATCTCCTATACATTGTATACTCACTACTGCAAATGCACTGTGCAGGAAGCTGCCTTCCCATAATGACTTCTCCATCCTGGCTATCTCTGCACCCCTCTCCATCTCCACCTAGTGTGATCAAATGCAGTGCTCCTCAAGCTTTGGTGCCTCTCTGTGCATCAAGGATGTTTTTCAAATGCAGATTCTGATTCTGTAGGTTCTGCATTTCTAAGACGCTCTTAGCCCCTGCGGATGCTGCTGACCAACCACACAGTCAACAGAAGCCATCACATGCTAGGTTCCTTTCATCTGTCACTCCCCTCACTTCTGTGTTGTCACCAAATCTTGGTTTTCACCCTCCAGACTTCCAAGCAGATCACTTTTTCTTAGGGCTATTGCTGTGGTGCCTGATGCAAAGTTCTTTTGTCTTAACTTCAATCATTCACCACATCAACTGATTCCATCCCTTCTTACCCTATATGCTCTTGGCTTTCAGCTTTGTTCTACTTTGGTTCTAGATATTTGCAAACTTTACCCAGAATATGTTGTTCCCTTTTTTCAGTGAAGATACCTATTTGATTTCTTATTTTGTTTTCCCAAAACAAATGTCCTAAAAGAGGCAGGTAGAAATGGAGGCAATAATGACCAGGGTCGATATTTTGGAATTATACCTAGCTTGTGGTCCTCCCAACTACCACGTTATATTCAATGTTCTGTATGATTTTTAATTTTCTCTCTTAACTTTAATTTATTCTTTCCAAGTTTTAAGTGTTTCATCATAGTGGCTTGGATTTTTTCCAATCCCATGATTATCTCTCTATTGAAACCTTAATACAAAAAGAAATAAAAAAAACAGACTGCTCATTACTTTGATTTGTAGCAAAGGCAGAATGGAACATTACTGCAAGAGTGTTTTGAGAAACCATATTTACATTTGCATCAGCTCAATTTAGGTGCCTGATTAGGTTGCGTGTTATGATGAAGATGCACTTACCAGTCAAAGGGAAGTGGCATGGTCTTGAGTAATGAGCAGGAGACTTCAAGTCAGGAGCCCTGAGTACTATTTCTGGCTGGAACTGGCTACCTCTCTGACCTTGAATAACTCTGTTTCACTGCCTTAGACCCTAAGAGCCCCCATCTGCCTCACAGGACAGCCATAAGAGGTTGCTCACTAAAGTGTTGAGTGCAGCAGGAGCTATGGAATGGAGCAAGAGAAGGGGCATTTTTGGACCACAAATGGAACTGGAGGTAGGATCTCTGCTTCTATAGCGCTTTCCACTAACCTATTAAGAGATGGTGTCTGAAAAGTGTGCTGATTGCTCAGACCTTGGTCAGTCAGGGTTACAGGACATGCAGTGGAATTGATCAATGGAATTATATATAACACTTTGGAGTAAGATGCCTGAGCCCACCCTGTTATTTAGGAAGGCTTAACTAGAGATCACATTATCTCCTCTTAACTGCACCCTTCCTCTGAGATTGTGCATTTCATCCCCAGGACCAGGAAACCAGCCATGTCCAGCCTCTGGAAGACATACCTAAAGACTGCTGCTCAGCAATCCCTGACTTTAGCAGCAAGAGCTTGGCCCTTGGCCACTCTCCATGTGCTGGAAATATCCTGCTCCCTCTGGTAGCCATTATGGCCAGTAGGAGTATTCCCCAGAGAAGATTTGTCATTCTCCAATTAAGATCCTCTCCCCAAAAAAGAGCTATATTGAAGGGTAGGTGTTAACATACCTTAAAAAGGCAAGTGAGAGAACAATTTTCCACCTTCTAATACAGGTTGTTGAACATTATGCATTCAGCAAACATTATAACAAAGATAATATTCATGGCTCCCATCTCATTTGTAGTTTTGCATAGGCTAATATTTACTGAGGGTGATGTAATGATAGGCCATATTTATTCAGTATTGTTCTAAGTACCTCACATAAATTAACTTAGTTAACCTCCACATCAGCCCAGTAGGTGGACAATATTAATCGTCCTCATTTTACAAATAAGGAAATTGGAAAACAAGGAATTTAAGTAATCTCTCAAACATTGTACAGTCAAAACTCAGTAGCTCGAGGATTAGAACCCAGTTTACCATTAGAGCTCCAGTCTTCTTCCTTAAGCACCTATAGGAAGACAAACCTGTAATGGAGTGAGTGACGCTCACTAGGGTCCATGGTTAATGAGGCTGGAACTAATCTAGAATGACAAGTCATTTCAAAGTGAGCCTACATTCTGATATCCAAATAACAATTGGTAGAATTTAAGGTTTCAAATCAGAACCTTCCTGAGCAAGAGGAACAGAAGGAGAGTCTTGCTTCTGTTGTGTGAGAGAGTTTCAGGTGATTCTATACCAAGTACTCTGGCCCCATCCTCATTGGAAAATCTTATTCTCTCCTATCGCAGTCCATCCCCCTTTTGATATGGAAAGCATATGGGCATACCACCAGATTTCTATGTACCAAGAGCTTCCCTAAAGAATGAAATTTAAGACTAATTCTGTTGGAGACCCAAAATTTCTCCACAAAGCACATCTGGTACTCTGTGTAAGCTTTTTCTCCCTCTGTTCTTTTGGATAGTAAGAGAAAAATTTGGGGATGACTCAGTGTATATGTTACCCATTTTCTGTAACCTGCTTTAGTCAATGTAAGGCAAAGTCCTGAATTTGCCACAGGCAATTGCCTGAGATGGAAGTAAAAAGGATTAGAGCGAATTCCCAATGGGATAATATAAACACAGACAGGAATCAACGAAGCCGCCATTTTGCTTAATCACTGAAAACAAAACTCCCAGAATGCTTCTGGAGCAGTGGTCTGTGACCATTTCCTTCTCGCCCCACCAAAGGGTCACAAATCAGAATACTGTATTCTTGTCAGAATGACTGGTTACTGTTTCCTCAAGTGCAGGTTCATGTGTAATAACTGACCCCAGAGAAACAGAGTGGCACATTGTAAGAGCTTGTCACATTAAATGATCAGAAAACCATTACCAACTGATAGAGTAGTTGATGGTGCAGAAGTGATTACTGACACTCACTATGGGTCAGTTCTGAGCTGCTGCCCAGGCAGGAACTGGCTGCCAGGCTTCCCAGACATTGGGCTAAGTGAGGGGAAAATGTCCACAGAGGAGAGAAAGAAACTGATGGTTTATTCCCTTTGCTTTCTGTAGCCCTTTGAAGTAGGTAGTGGTGTTAGATACCCAACCTGACTTCAGTTCCAATATACTTTTTAAAAATTATTTTGGTGGTAATATTGCTCTGTGAGATTTTGGATAAACCAACTAGTCCAAGGTAAATTTAATCTTATTATATTACACTAGAACGATTCTCTGCTTAAACACATTATAGAGTGCATTTTCTGATATTTTTGTTTTTTGAGAGGTGGAAAAATAAATGCATTGATAAGAGAAGGTTCAACCTGAATGTGCCTTACACAAAATTTGTGGTGCATAATTATATATTTACTAAAAGCTGAGTCAGTCTTCTGCTCTATACCTCTTCTACTCATCAGTTTTCACCTGAATAGGTGTTAACTCAAGTGCTCCCTGCCTGGGTTGGCCACTCTCTTCCTCAGTAATTCCAAATGAATTTCACTGTAGTCTTTGGAGAATGACAAGGACTAGAGCCACCGAAGCAGAGAGTGTGAACTGCATTGGCTTCTAGGACCTGACAGTAACTAAGCACAGTGGAAGAGAAATGGCCTTGACAAGAGACATAGGCAGGCTCTTCCTGATCTTGATAGGCCTTTGGCCCCATGAGGTACCAGTCCCTCACATGTGGCCTTCCCCTCTGTCTGCATCCACGTGTGGGAATTGTAAACCAGATGAGTGGTCTCCATAAATAGCTTCTCTCTTATCATTCATGAATCTTCCAGTGCTGAATACTCCCAAACCTTATTTCTGAGGCCCCGTGCTAACCTAAACAGGTTGCACAGTTACTGCAGGTATTAGAAAAACTCCTAGTAAAAGAAAATAGTCTCTATTTAAGAACTCAGACTCTGAAGTCTCACTTCTTGGGAGCTAATGCCAAGTACTAGTTGTGTGCTCTTGAGCAAGTTGCATAACTCCCCTGGCCTTCAATTTCCTCAGCTGTAAAAAGAGGAGAACAACTATTCTTCCAACAATGTGCTGTTGGAAGGATTAAATGAGGTGATTTACATAAGTCATGCAAAGTCTAACAAGAGATCCAAAAACATTAGTATGTTCTTAGGACAATGCCAAAATGTTAACAATAGAGATCACTCCATGCTAAAAAGAATGGGTG
The DNA here is from genome assembly GCF_000247695.1 of Heterocephalus glaber. Next base: position 4,969,944 of record NW_004624771.1, read on the forward strand.
ATTTTGTTTTTGTTTCTTTTTGTGTCTTTTCATATTTCTCCATTTTTTCTGCATTAGAAACTAATTTATAATTTAAAAAATAAATATCCTTGAAGAAAGAAAAAATATAGTAAAGCTCCCAGTACTGTCTAAGGATGACTTTTATACAGATGAGGTAAAAAAAAAAAAAGAGAAAAGAGTAGATGACAAATGGGCAAGTAGGCAGAAGGGTCAAGGGAATGTTCAAAATTAGGGGTGCACTTGGGGAAGCCCTGAGCCTTACTGGGTCACCCAGGGTGAGGATCTGGAGGAACTTTCTACTGTGGGGGTACTGGTCCAACAGCCAGGAATATAAGCCTGGTTTAGCCCATACCAGATAGACCAGGGAGGACTCACATGTGTGACTTTAAGCTCTGCTGCTCCTGGAGATGGGCCTAAGGAGCCAGAAAGGTTTAGCCCACTTCCATGCACAAGGCCAGCTGAGCTTGTGGCATTGACAAGAGTAGGAGAGGTCTGGCCCTGACCCTGTAGGGCTCCCCGGGCTTACAAGGCAGGAGCTGGAGCTTCCCTTCCTTCATTTGAATATCTAAGTAATTACAATTCATAAAAGTCTCTAACCCATTAGTTAAAATCCGGCCCCAGCATTTGACTCTGACCTCCTACGGCAGCATGGGCCACACACTGACTCCATGCCTCCTGATTTGTCCTCAATTTATAAGCAGCGCAACCTATAAATAGAAACCCTTTTGCTAAGTTCCCCAGGAGGCATCAGCAGGTTTTCCAGCTTGTATGTGTTTTTGTCTTTCTTTTTTTAAAAAAAAACCAACATGGCAGGCTTCTTTTCCTTGGCTGGCGTTCCTCAAGTTTCACCTCTAGGTCAGTTCGAGGGCATCTTGCCTGCCTCTGCACTGAGGGGGAGGTAGGGGATACAGGCAGGGCCTGCCCAGATCTGGCTTCTGAGGGAAGCCCCTGTCTTCTCAGCCAGGGAAGAGCCTACTCACCTATAGATCCTGTACCTGGTGGTGAACCCCTGGCGGTACCGCTCCATGAAGTCAGCATACTCCTGAGCGCGGTGGAAGGGGCCCCGGTCTGTGAGCAGCCAGTCCAGGGGTGGCTGGCCGGCTGAGGAGGCATGCTGCTCAGGGACCACTTCAGCAGCCACTGTGGCTGAGACAGCCAGCACCCAACCAGGCAGGCCCAGTGCCAGCAGGGCTGCCCATGGGGCCGCTGCCAGCCGAAGCCCTCTAAGCCAAGTGCCACACTGCCACCTCATGCTTCCCCCAGGCAGTTGGTTTCTTCATTCTCTTGCCACGCTCTCCACCTCGGTGCTGCTCCTCCAGGGCTCTGGAACTGGAAAAATCCAAAAGGAGATGTCAGCTAAGCACCCTGGTCTTACCCTGTCTGTGACCATCACACATAACAGGGCCCATTGGAAATCTTTTATCCTGGTCACATAATGTGGTCCTGGGCATTGAGTTCTTCACACAAAAAAAAAATCTACAAGGAAATACTATTGTCATTTTACAGATGAGAGGATGGGGCTTAGAAAGATTAAGACAGTTGCTTGAGTTCCCTCAGCTATTAAGTGGTAAAATCAGAGTTTGAACTCAGAAGGTCTAGGTCTTGATCTTTATATTATATTGCTTTCCTACCTCGATTCACTCAACACTCTTAAAAATTTTCAATATGTTTCCATAATCCCACAAACCAAGTACTGTCTCTAGGAGCTTACATCAAAGAAAGTAACAACCCTATTTTTCATATGGAGAAGTATAGAGCAGAAAAGTAGTCAAACCCCATTGCTACTATAAAGCTGGGTGAACTTGGGCAAATTGGTTCTCTCTTTGCATTTAGAGTGGCTTTGAGAAAATAACAAAGAGTGACAAGACAATGTCTAAAATCTCTCCTGGGTTGGACATTGGTCCACACTTTTATTGAAAATCATGCAACCATCAGAGCAGATGTGAGAATATGGGGATATCCTCCAGACCCTCCCCTCACCATGGAGCTTGAAAGCTCCATGAGGGTGGCGTTGTGCCTCACTCTTGCATCCTCTATCCTAGCTCCCAAGAGGGCAGAGCATATGCCTTCAAACACTCCTTCTGAAGGAATGAACCAGTGAACACTCTGCCCACTATGAGTCAGAGGGAAGATGTCAGAAAGGCAAGTCAGAGGGAAGATGTCAGAAAGACCTCTGCCCTTCACAATTCACAATTGTGACTCATCACAGCCTCTGATTTCCAGTGCCTGCAATTTGCCTAAGGATAGTCACTTTATCAGCCTCTAGGCAGATGCAAGGGATCATTCAATACTATGGGGCTTCTTGGAATTGTAAGTATTTCTTCAGTCTTTAACTTCTAGCACATATGTCAGAGTCTTGTCCATGTCCCCTCACCAATATCACTTCAGTGTGTGCCAGAATGACTCCAGTTTCCAGTACATGTAATTCGGGGCTTGAGGACTTTTCTCAGGCTGCCAAAGCCCAGAGCATCCTGGGGGATGAGGCAAGGCTAAGGGTGTTAATTTCCTGGCATGTGAAGACTCCTATAGGGACCTGCGAAGTGGTTCTAAGCACCTGATTTACGCCCCCTTTCAGAGTTCCCCAGGGCCCTCTGGGATGGCTCCAGTTCACAGAACCTCCAGACTTTCTTGGGATCAATGAGAACCTTGAAGGGGCTACACAGAGGCTAGAACCAAATATGAACCCTATAATGCCCAGCCTCGGAGTTGGCCTGAATCTGAGGGACTCAAGCCTCAGTCTTTATCCACAATGCTTTCTAGAGTCCATGCTTGGAAGGGTGCAGGCACAGAAGCACGAGTGGCTGGACAGTCAGTTACTCCTCCCTTCCAGCTGGTAGATACTGACCACCTACTGCATGCTGAGTGGTTCTTAGAAGATGCCTCTGTTCTCACAGTGTTTGTTATACAGGAAGTATTATTAGAAGTTTATATTTCAGTAGGACCTAGAGATGTTGACAGAGGAAAGCACAGAAGTACAATATAAAACAAGATCTATGTGCAGACTTTGCCAAAGACCTCTGTGCTGCTTGAGGAGCTACAGCAAGAGTAAGACAGACCTTTGTTTAATGGACTGGCTGAGAGGGGGCAGAAAGAAGAGTAATGGGGTAGCACCTGCTCTCTCAAATCTTAGAACATGACAAAATTCCAATAATTAAAATAAGTAGTTCTGGCTCACAAATTGGACCTTATATATAAGAGCAGTATATGAAAAAAGAAATATGACAGACTAATTGGGAAGAGATGGAATATTTTATACATAATATTGGGAACTTGGTTCCACGTGGATTAAAAGATTAAATATAAAAAATAAAATCATAGAAAGAAGGAACATCCCCAAGTGTTTTATAATAAGCATTCATGGAAGGCAGGATTCTAAGACCCCACGGCCTTCCATGCACACCCTGTACAATCCCCTCCCCTAGAGTGTGGGCAGGACTGCTGAGTGGGAGAAGTTAACACTTCACGATCAGGTTATTAATCAGTGACTTTAAGATCTGATGGATACAGAATGTGTTGAAAGTGCAGACTGAGATCAGATAATGGTGCTGGCTGTGAAATGTGCATGTGGATAACTTGGACCAATGTCCTTCACTGAAGGAGTGAAGTGTCAAAGTGACCCGGGAGAGAAAGCAAACAGCCATGTTGTGAACTCCCTCTTGGGACCATATGGCAAGGAATTGCAGGTGGCTTCTAGGAGCTGGGAGCAATCCCCAGCAGACAATAGCAGGAAAATCGGTACCACAGTCACACAACTGCAAGGAAAGGAATGCAGCCAATAATCATGTGAGCTGGGAAGAGAACCCTCAGCACCTGATGGGAGCTGCTTCCCTCGCCAGCTCCTTGATTTCAGTCTGGTGAGACGCTGCACAAGAGATCCAACTCACTTGTACCCAGGCTCCTCCTGACCCCAAGACACTGTGAGATCATAAACAGTATTGTTTTGTATTATTAAGTTTGTGATAATTTGTTGCATAGCAATAGAAAATTAATCCAAACACGTTAAAGACAACTCAGTATGCCCTCTCACATTCTGTGTAGGGCTGTTGTGCTAAGGGCTCTTCATGCTGCCTGAAGGCGAGCTGTTATCCTCCACGTGAGAAGAAGCTGGGCCTGCAGTTTCTCGAGCAGAGGGATAATAATCATCTCCCCTCCTGGCCCTCACACCAAGCTCTCCCTGCCTGGTTAATAAACCCTTCAAAGTCAGAGGCCATGTGTTGGTTTTGACCATCCCTCACACCACTGTCCTCCAATATATTTGATGCATGAACTCTGTGTGTCTCATCAAGGGGTCATTATGAGCCAGGATGACCTTGACTGGCCACTTCACCTCTTGTCGTGGTGCTGTCATGAGAGGTGGCAGCCACCGCCTCACCAGCCAAGCGAGGGCTCCTAAGGACAGGTAAGAACGCACATGTGAAAAAGCCGTGTGCTCTCGGAAAGAAGCGAGCTATATTAAGTGTGCTGCTTGTCATGCTTTGTTTGTAATTTTGCTTTTTCAGAGCTCACAATATGCTGGAACCGGCCTGGGTAGAGGAATATCAGCTTTAGAATCAAATGGTTTTGATTGCTGCCCCAAGTCTGCTGAGCGTAGCAAGAATGCTGAATTCAGTGCTCACCGCTCCTCTCAAAAACCTGGCCTTGGAATCGCACACTTTCCGCTTCATTGCTTTTCTTCAGGATCTAAAGACATTTTGACTAAAAAACCAAAAAAATTCTTTTTAAGAAAGAAGTTTTAAGCAGGTTTCAAAACTTTCTTTAAAAAAAATCCTTGTAACATTTTTCTTCACCTTAAAAAAAAAGAAGACAAAATAATTGCTGTGTTGACAGTTGTGTAAAACCAGGCTTGTGAGGAGGAAGAGCTTCTGGCCATTTCCTGTTTTTTCTCCGCAATAATATCACTAGAAATTTTGTAACAGCAACCTGTCAAGCAAATTTTAACAGTCTAAATCCTCACAACTTCTGGTGGTATTGCTAATATGCAGGAGGATAAAACAATTAGCACCTTCTGCCTCACGCTTCCGCTTTCCCTTCTTGTCCAAAAGTAAACCTCCATGTTACATGCTCATCTATTAACGGATGGGCTCAGCTCTCTCCTTGATGAAAAGCATTATAAATTCACCTGCGAATGCCAAATAGTTTCATTTACTTTCCTCATACTTAAGGCAATTTTACACCTAGACAAATAATAAATTGGCTTTGCACCAAAGGTATAAGTAAAACAAGCTGTGGGTTTTCCTCGGCTGACTGCATTAGCTCAAATCTGTTCTTTAAGCCATGAATTAAATGGGTCACAGTTTTGTCAATAGAGAAAAGCAAGGATGGTAGAGGTCATATGAGAAGTAGGCATTGCAATCTTCAAAATGGTAGTGCTTATAAGAATCATGTCTCCACTGCCCTGAGGTTATTACTCAGCTGAGGACTCTGGGAGGGGGTTCTTTTGTGTCTTCCTATTGTTCTCAATCTCTGCTTATGCTTGATGTGTCAAAAGCAACTAGGGATTAGGGCATCAACTACTAGTAAACCAAGTCTTGGCAAATGAAGAAGAAATAGAGGCTTCTTCACTGAAAATTATTGAGGAGGAGGGGTTATTTCCTAGAGGAGTCAAGTATATGGCTAAGCTACAGGTGTGAGAGTATGAATATAACTAATAAAATTGTTAATGTTTATTTTTAATAAATACCAGCATAAATCATCTAATTTATGGGTAGTAATTACCACTTATGGAGCATGGATAATAATATTACTCTTTTTAGGGCGTGGGATTTAGCTCAGTGGTTTCGCCGCCGGTTGCGCAAGCGCAAGGACCTGAGTTCGATCCGCGGTACCAAAAAAGTAATAATAATAATATTACCCTTTTTAACAGGTGGAAGCACCCACCGAAGCTGGATAAGTGAACTGCACAAGGAAACATATTTGGGTGGCATGTCCAGGTCTAGGTCTCCTCCCTGTACCAGCTACATGACTTATAGATATGAAAAGCAGTGCTTTGTTACCTATAAACTAATGTCCTTAGGCAAGGCACTTCCCTCTGGCACCCTCTCTTTAGTTATCAGTAAAATGACTTAGGAGGTAAGGTGGTCCCCAGGGTCATGCCCAATGCTGAAATTCCACAATTCTATGCAAACATAATAGATATATGGCATTAGGATTTCAGTCATCTTTGGAAGCCAACTCTGTGTTTCAGAGAGAGTGAAGGATAAGAGAAGTGAGGTATGAAGCAGAAAATTTTGCCTGCTAGAGCAATGACATTTCATAAAGTGATTAGGCAGTGACATTAAATAAGTTTTCAAGCCATTTAAGTGGTTAATTGGCCAGCTCTATTGAGGAGATGTTTTCTTGAATAAATCTCAGGGTGTCGGTGTTTTAAAAAATAGTGGAAATGTTATTTGTTCTTGTCATCTCCGTGCAAAACCTGTTTCTCCTGGGAAGAGAAGATAGATATAAATGATGGGACACCCTTAAGGTCAAGGGTAGATGTGAGGGTGCCACCAGCTCAGATCCATGATCAGATCCTGCCCTTTGCTGGAATGATCTGCCGCTGTCCACAGATCATGGTGCTTTCCCTCTGATGACATGCTCCTGGTTGCACTGAGCACCAGCAGCTCCCACCGTTCCCTTACTTGAACCTGGACAAGTGTGGCATTTCTATTGCCTCTGTCCTCCCAAGGTTCCATGATGTGACCTTCCGCTCTATTGCCAGGACTGGCACAGAACCAGCAAGCTGTATTTGATCCATTTATTACCCCACTGGTACTCAGAAAATGATGTAAAATTGGTGAGAATATGGATAGCCTCACTGCATAGAATCAGGGCAATGATATTAATGATAATTTATGAAAAGAAAAACACTAGTCATAATTACTGTTTACTAAATGTTCTTACATTAATTTGAGACCTTTTAGAGGGGAGGCTCAGAGAGGCAAAGGGGCTCTCTGGAGGCCACTCCATGAGTACGCAGAATTGAAACTCAGATATTTTCACCCTGAGACCAATAATTCAGCTTTCCTGATTTTCATTCACCTCTATCCATCAAATAGTCAATCAGCTATTAAGCAACATCTATGGACAAGGGCTGTCTTCAGTGGTGGGAACAAATCTGGTGAACAGGACATACAAGACCCTTGCCATCATGGGGCAGAGACAAAGTACAGGCCTTGACAATCCTTCAGTAAGTTTAAAAATTCTCACACACAACACACATATACACACACAGCTCTAGTGACACTAGAACTTGTAGGTTCCATTCCTTGGGAGGCCCACATTTACAGGTTTCTCCGTGTGACAACCAGCCCTTCACTTGTGAAGGATGGGGTCATCTGTCAGTTGCTGATGTGTCTTCCAGGTGTCCTTGCCCTGGTCTTGGCCAGACAAGCTAACAGACAGGCGGTGCAGTGCCTAGAACGATGAAATGAGGGTCAGAGTGAGCAGATCAGGGAGACTCCCAAAGCCTCGAATGAGGCCAAGGGGTCTCCAGAAAAGAAAGATGGCATTGTTGGTTGTTGATCTAATAGAACTTCAAAAAGAAAAGTTACACATTTCCAAGCCTTCCAAACCTCATCTCCACGCAGATCCAAACCACTTCTTCAAAACTCTTTCCATCATCCTCCTTCTTTAAGAAATCCCGCAGCCCCTCTGGCCCAAGAACCAACGAGTTATGAGAAAAGACTTTAAGGAAAGGACTCTGTGCTGCCTTACAGAGTTGTGGGGATTAAGAGTTAATGTTTGTAAAGCCTTTAAAAAGTGCTTGGCTTGGGATGAATGTTGTATGAATGTGTCCGCTGTCCCAACACAGGTTGTTAGAGTGAGGTACAATCTACCGACACAACCTTACAACAGGAGGTTTTTCTGTTTGCTATTGATGTTGTTTACAGGTGACAGAATTGAAGCCTGTGAGGTAAAGCCTACTAAACACTACGCCCTCCTGAAGGTCTGAACATCCCTGAAGGTCTCACCAGAAGACCCCACTGGTCCTCCACAGTAAATGGCTGTGGCAGTGAGTACAACCCAGGACCCTTTCCCTTGATCCTGTGGTCACCTGCTAACTCAAATGTCCGGCTCTGTACCTTGCCATTGTCCTTACTCCTGCCTGTCCTCTCTGTGTCTACAATGGTCCAACGTGTCTGTCCAACTTATTTTGCTCCAAGAAGCCTTTCAAAATTAGGCACCATGTTGATAACACGGTTATTCTGTCTTCCTACAGCTTTTGGCCCCTGATTATTTTCTATCAGGAAATTACCTGGCCAGTGATTCTCAGTAGCCAAGAGTGTTTATGTGGCTGTGGGTGTGGGGAGAGGCAGAAATGGAATGGAAATAGGGAAGGACAGAAGATGACGGATCTTGGGTTGGAATATATTGTAATATTTTTAAAACTCTATAGAGATTTTTATACAACTGTCAGTTGAGAATCATTGATAAATCCCCTTCACATTGTAACAACAGATGGGAAAACACGGCCGTAGGGGTACAATGTGTTAAGGTCCAACCACTGGTTTAGAACAAGACCAGGACTGAATTTGGGCTTCTAACTAAGTCTAACTTAGTGCTAAGTCTCAAGTGTGTTCTTTCTCTCTGTTTCATGTATGTCTGTGGTATATCAGACTTTTCAAAACATAAAATTCATGAGTTGCAGAGCTACCATTATAATCACCTCTGGTTATAGATATTTATTATTATGGTCCAGACATTGATCTAAACACTTTCCCGGCATTAACTCATTTAATGTTCACAAAACTCTATGAAGCTGACGTTGTTGCGCATGATCCCTGACTTAAAGATGGTTCCACTTATGATTGTTTTCAATTTTTATTTTTTATTACTACATGTTGGTGGTACATAAGTGTAGGGAGCAGGGGAAGGGGACGTTACCAGAACCTCTGTAGTAAGTCCTAGTCTCCTGCGAGCCACGGCAGCACACGGCGAATTACAGGAAAGGTAGACAAATGAGACTGAGAAGAAGCTGAGCTTTGGGTCTGATCAGTGCTGCTCTGGGCAGCAAAGACAAGAAGCCCCCTAGCTTGCAGCATCTTTAATCAGTACATGGGAAAACAGATGTAACAAGTGAAATGCAGAGTTCAGTACTTCACATTGGGATAAACAAGGTGTAACAAAAGACTGGGGGGGGGGCGGTGGAAATCTAAGAACAATGAGGAACTATGCAGATGAAGATTTGGTTCCCCTCTGGCATCTCCCACAGGTGTGGTCTTGTCCTGGAGCATTACAGCATCCAGGGATCACTGAGGTCTCAGTTGTGACCAGAGGCCAAAATTCAATTATGTCTGGAATGTCCTAGCTGGGCTGTAGGCAGGAGAACTAGGCCTACTCAAATGAGTTTTCCCTAGAATTATGTAGCATTGCTCCCAACACATAAGGATCACATTCCTCGTGGGGTGTTGATACATGCACATCACACATCTCAATTCTTTTTTCATCCTCTTCCCTTCCCCTTCCCATTTGCACAAAATCTCTTTCCCTATTTCCTATATCTATGGTTCATTTTGTTCTTTATTTATAATTTTCTCTTATATGAGAAACCATGTGATACTTAAGCTTCAGTGTCTGATTTATTACACTTAACATTATTGTCTCAAGGACATCCATTTTCCTACAAATGCCTTCTTTATGGCAATTTTAACTTTACTATGCTGTAAAACTATAGACACTCAGTACAAACTGAACTTTGATTTTTTTTTTTTCAGTGCTAAGAATTAACCTAAGGCCTTTGACATGCTAGGCAAGCATTCTACCACTACGCTATACTCCTAGTCCATTTAAACTGAATTTTGAATTTAGAGCTTCACCCAGGATAGTGATATACAATACAATTACTCTCTTGCTGCTGGACAAAGAGATGACGAAGGTAAGCAACTAATATTCTACATCGTACTCTGTTGCTGAGCTGTGATATTTGGTGGGTTGTGTCTTAAATAGATTTTCAGCATGATATTTCCAACTCATGATGGGTTTATCTGAATATGACCCCATCTAAAGCTGAGCAGCATCTTCTCACGTCCAATAGAGCTATGCCCATTTCACAGAGGTGAAAACTCAGAAGCAGAGAAGCCAGTAATGATCTCCCAAGAAATTCTTAATACAGTCTGAATGACCTACAAACCTAATAGTCAGAGACTTTCATAAAGGAGCTACAGAGAAGTGAGGTTATTCTAGGTTGCTTTAGGTGTGTTCCTTCTGCCATGTGTTGAGGAAAAACTTAAAATCTTAGTGTATAAAAGCAGATTCACTTAAAAACTTTCCCCAGCATGGCTAAAGACAGTTAGGCCTCCTGCTCAATGGAAGCCTTGTGGCTCCTGCTGATGGCTGGTCAGTAGGGCCTCATGAGAAGACAGATGTTACACTTGTGCTGTTTCAAAGCCCTTAAGGTCAAGTACAGTCTCCCAGCCTGCATTTGTTGAACAACCCACAATTGCCAGTTTCCTGTGTGCCCCTGAGTTACAGTGCTCATCGTCACACCCTGAAACCCAACTAAGACTGTTCCCATGGTCCCTGTAACCCCTCCTTTCTGTCCAATCTCAGTATGTCCATCTAAGCCATGAGGGGCTTATACTTTTGCTGGATCCTATCTCTCGTCCTATCAGGTCCCCTACTTCTGGCATAAGGAGACCTCCAAGAGTTGCCTGCTCTTTGCCTGATTCTGAGCTGCGCTGCCACCTAGAGTTCCTCTGCAAGTATCTAGCTAGCAAGTTGGACTTCCTGCTGCCAAGATTGCCTGAACCATGCTATTTGGCCCTGCTTGTGGACACACCCAGTCACCTTCTCTGGGACCAGCTACTGAAGCTGGCTTAGTCATCCACTCCACACCCTTTGTGACAGCTGGTTCCATATTCCAGAGAGGAGTTGACCTCTGTCCCTGCTTCCTCCCTGCCAGATAGCTTCCATTGCTAAGCTCCAGCTCATTTTCCAGCAGAGGCTCTGTATACACATGGAATAGTTTAAGGTCTGCAAAGCTGAAACAAACCTGAGCCAATCACACAGAAATTGCTCATCACTGTGCAGGCTGCAGAACCAAGGTGGCGCTGACAAGCCACTCTCCATTCTGACCTGTAGTCCTCAATGTTTCTCTTGCTTTTGGCTTTCTGCCAGGACTGTTACTGTCTCTGAACTTTTAGCCCAGGCTCTGCCCTATTTGTGCCTTGGCACCAACCAGAATGTAAGATGATAATGCCCCAAGCAGTGCCAAACAGAACAGAGCTCCTGAGATGTTACAGATGCAGATGTGACCAGAAAACACATTGTTTCCGGGACTGTGTTTGTAAATATATGAGTTGCCTGGCAGCTTGCAAAATTAAATATAGATGCTACATCACAAACTCCAACTAAAATAAACTTTATGCTGCTCAATGAATGTCAATAAGTACACTAAGAAAGAATCATTATTCCTTTTTGTAATGTGGTCCAAGAAACCCATTCCTAAATGCTTCTTTCTTTTACTGTTTTTCTTTTACTTTTCTGAAGGTGACTTGTCCCTCTTCCTACCCTGGCTGGTCCTGGTAGACAGCTGTGGCAAACAGTGAGGGTGGAGTGAGGACAGGAGGGGCTGTAACAGTAAGGTTGCTGAGGTGGGAGGTGAGCTGTGAGGGTGCGGCCCAGTTTGGAGGTTTACCAGGAAGACTAGATCACAGCCAACCTTTGGAGATTGCTGGCCTCAGGCATCATTTCTGAAAGAATGGCCTGAATTCCCCTGGTGGTTTGCAAAGACCTCCGGATGGAAGCAGGCTGATCCATCAATTTGAGTTCTTTCTTTAGTTCTTGAGCCAATTCACTCTGCTTCGTTTAGATTGATTTTTAGAGAAAATCAGAGCCCATCTATTAGCAACCTATTACATTAATAATGGCAAGTTATCAGAAGGTATACACCAAATTTGGTATACACCAAACCCACCCAGAAGAGCTTACTGAAGACTCCCATTCAGTCTCTAGCTGAAAAGTCTTGCTGTGTGGTTCTGGGTGCGAATGCAAAGCCTCATTACACTGCCCAGACCCCAGAAATTCTCACTTTAGGCGGCTGCCCAAAAACAAAGGGTGCTTTGCATTCAGGACAACTTCAGCATTGTCCTGGGGGGGGGAGGATTTACTCATGTAGATTATTTCTAATTTATTCAATTGCTATATTGTTAATTTTGTTTGCTGGGTTCCTCTTCAGTTCTTTAACACCAAATTCTCCCAAAAAAAGAGAGACTACAGACTAACAGAGAATTCATTCATTTGGGCACTGTCTGGTGGTCTTGTGCAAAAATGTTTAGGGCCCCAATGAAAAACTACAGTATTTCTAGAAAAACCTGACTGAATTCTGACTCTGACTGATACTGATTTCCTAAGCTATTTCTGACAAATGAAACCTTTTATAAAACATGGTGACAGATTCCTCATTTTCTTCCTTTTGGGAACATTAATAAATTTCTACTCATTTATTTGACAAGGAATACTGCATTTAACTTATATGTGAAATGAAAAAGGGGAAGGTGGAAGAAAAACTAGAAGGTAATGCTTGGATTACTTTGAAAGAAAGTCGTGTAAAAACCTTGTTAAAATTCTCTTCTGGCAAGCTCCGTTATTCAAAGTCCCATTAGAAAAAATGCTATGCTGACCAAGACTTTCACACCTCCACAACTCAATGATAACTGAGGCTCAAATCAGGCATTTCTTGATCAAAACTATGATTATTTTCAGAATAAATCAAATATTTTGTTTCTTAAACTTGCTGAATAACGGAATTTACTTAAGAAAAAGCCAACCATTTTACTCAAAGGTTTTCCACTGGCAAGAGGGGAAAAGTTATTTTACCCCAAGGATCTCTGGCAATGTCAAGAGACTTTTCAGGTTGGAATAAATACAGTACAACCACATAGGCAGAGAAATAGAGATGGAGAAGTGGATGTGTGTATAGATAGATGGACAGACAGACATGATAAGCAAAAATTGTGTATGTGTGTGTCCATGCACTAAATACAATATGATATTCTGGATTGGACTCTGGAAGAGAAAAGATATTACTAGAAAGAGCAGAAAAAGAAAAAGCAGTAAAAAATCAAATGCAGTTTGTAATTTAGTTAATAGTATTGTTCTGATGTTAATACCTTAGTTTTAACAAATGTACTATGAGTATGCAAGATATTAACACTAGGGGAAGCTGAGTAAAGAGTATCCAGGAATTCTGTACTCTTTCTAACTTTTCTGTAAATCTAAAAGTATTACAGAATAAAATGTTGATTTAAAGTTAAGGCAAATTCATGCATATTCATGCACATATGCATATCTTTCCTGCTGAGCGCGCGCACACACACACACACACACACACACACACACAGTCTTTCCTAATTCTGTCCACCCAGAAGCATTCACCTAGCTTTAGAATCTTGGATTCTCAGTGTTGTTCTCTACTAAAAGGAAGGACTCCTGAGAGAAATGGATGATTACAGAACTGTGGCAGTTGAAATATAAAATGAGCCTTGAATATCTTTTTGTGACAGACACAGTGAAACCAGGTCTGTGGGAAGGCAGCTCTGACAGCAATTTCTATGAAGTAAGTACTCTTACCATGCATGATTCTATGCAACCAACTTGATGCTTACAAATGTAACAGTGGGCTCTTATAAGCTAGTATGAAGCCAGCTCTAGCTCACCACATCTTAAAAAATAAATACACAACAAATATGGGTATATGACAAAAAGACAGTAGGTCACCTTGTAAAGAGGCCCCTCATGAACTCTAGGGCAAAAATAATAGGTTATATTCCATTGAATAAAATAAAAATACATAACACCACAATTTATCTATCTGATAAATTCTGATTCCCAGTAGCTGATTTTGCTTATGTGTAGATATAGATAAATAGATAGATGCTTTTTCTTACAATAGAATACCAACTAATATAGGTAGCAATAGTGATGGAATTAGAAAACCATTTAACAATTACCATAATAATCAATTTAGGGAAGAAATATAAATCAGTGATGAACCAGGGGGTAAAAGTTGATGAAGAATGAGATATTTCAGAGCCAGGGATTTACCTCAGTGGTTCTGGTGCCTGCCTCGCAAGCACAAGGTCCCGAGTTTGATCCCCAGTCCCCCCCCCAAAAAAGAGAGAGAGATTTCATACTTTCCAAGTATCTCCCTCAAAATACTTAGTGATTATACAGAGAAGGGCCACCATTTTACTCAAGTGATCAAAGTTAACATCACCAGTGTTGGGCAAACACAAATCAAGTGTGCCTGATAGGACACAGCAAGGAGGAGGTCACTTGATCACTGCTGTGAGGGTCCTATGTGCAGTTCACAACTTGAATCCCAACATGAGGAGACATCAGCCAAACCTAAACTGAAGAACATCCTGCAGAACAACAAGCCGGTAAGCTTAAAAAATATTAAGGTAATGGAGGTGAAAGGATGGAGGAACTAATCATTGAAATTGAAGGATACATAGTGTACAACTCTGGATTGGATCTTTTGTCACAAGGGACATGAACGGATCAGTTGTGAAACTTGAATGGAGCCTCTGGGTGAAGGGTACAAAGACTTCCTCATACTCTTGCAAAAACTTTTTTGTAGGATTTAAATTATTATAAAGTGCAATAGAAAGAAGATAAAGAAGAAAGTCATACTTAGTTCCCCAGAAAATGGAGTCAACAATGAAACTCTAGTTGTTCTAACTCCTTTACCTACTCCTCTGCCCAATCCACAATTCCACTGAAACAAGTGAGGAATATCTAAGATATGGTTGTTGTGAGACAGGCCCCACCATTGTAGCATTGTAGCTTAGTAGACACTACTGGAGACTTGTTGCATGTGGATGTATACAGGGCTATTCAATATACGTAGAGTAAAAACTGCATGACTGTTTTAGCAATAATCAGCAATAATTGAGCCTCGGATAAACCTTATTGGCTATGATACTGCCACTGTGCAAAGCTTGCATGACTGTTTTAAATGTAGCAGTTACATTAAAAAGTTTAAAAATTTCACCTAATTTTAATAATATTTATTTGTCCCAATTAATTGGTCACTTGAGTATGTAATTGACATTAAATTATTACGCTATTTTTCGTAGAGAGCTTGCGATTTGGTATGTATTTATACCTATAGCACATTTTAATTTTTTTGGTTTATTTTTCAGATCATTTTCTTTATCAGTATATGTTTGCAGTACAACATGTTTACATTCCTTTTTGGGGAGTTGGCACTTGTACAGCACATCTCAAATTTATATGCAATGTTTTCATGGGAAAGATTTCATTCTCTATTTAGATTTCAAACAATTTATATTTATAGATTCATATACTTCAATTATTTCAAAAAAATATTTTAAAGTTTTCTAACATCTGAATTGAGTGTTTTTATATTTAGTTAACATTAAATAAAATCTTACAAATTAATTTCATATTGTCTACATACCAAGTGCTCAATATCTGCATATGGCTAGGGCCCACCAAAATGGACAACACAGGGAGAAGTAGGTCCAGAATTCATCTGTTCCGATAGGTGGCTTACATATTCTTATGTATTTATTCTTGTTCATGTACATTGCTCACCCACATACGATACCATTATGGGAAGCAATATTTTCATCCTGCTGCCTTACGCATAAAGATTTTGAGTGAAGTGCGGTTCTATACAAGTGAAAGGGTTAGAAGTCCTGCCTTCTGATTTTCTACCTATTAACTCCCTTAAATCATGGCTGCCTCTGCTTCAGACCCTGTGTGAATAATACCAGCTGAATGTTACCCTAAGGAAAGGATTTTTAAGACTGGAAAAGCACTAAGCAACTAATTCTTCAGGTTATTTTTATTTTTAGAGGCCAGAAGCAGAAGATAGAAGACACTGCCACCATAAATTTCACTGACTTTGAACAAATCACTAAATGAGTTATTTTGATTTTTTTCTCCCATAATGATAATAAAAAGAGGTACCACCTCCTCCAACCACCCCTCACACACCTGCACTGCAGAATGAATTAGGAAACGTCTGCAAATCCTGGGCCTCCTGAGAGAAATGCACTGCAAATGAATTTATATTAACAATTGTTGCCAAATTCTGCAATTATGGATACTTTCTACTTTCTTTATGGTTTTATATGTTGCTATATTTTTTAAAAATCAATGTGCTCTTTTTCGTGATCAGGAAACAATTTTTTTCTAATAAAAAAAACCAGAAGGTAAAGTATTCACAGTACTCTTCTGTCTTCCTTTTTTTGTCATCCGTAAGACTCCTGGCCAGATCTGTGTTTTACTACACAGCCCCAGCTACCCATCTAAATAGCCTGCCAGATAATCTTCCATTTCCAACCATTTCAGTGTTTCACACTTGTTTGCTCCACTTGTGTGAGGCAGGGGCTTTGGTCTAAACAAACAGAAAGGCTTCATCACACTCATTCACAAACGTCGCTCCTTCAGCTATTGCCGGCCCCACCAGGCTTGATGTTCTGCCAACTCTGCGGGCCTGTGCTTAGTCAGTCCTTGGCCAGGCAGCCCTCTGGATGGCCCAGACAGATTCTGAGTGGGTGCTGGTGATTCACCAGGACAAGGCTCTCCGTTTACCCATCCATTCTCACTCTGCCCTAATGAGTTGGCCAAAGGCTGAAATTGCCCTCCTGACCTCCCAGCTGGCATGCATCCTCAGGAGATTTCTGTGCTCCTTTCCCCAGAAATTTCAGTTAAAGATGCTCTCGCTTCTGTTTTGTTGTTGTTGTTGTTTGTCTGTTGTTTTAATATCCTCACTTAAAATCCTCTGCTCCCGAGAGTCACTGCATACTGTGATACAGATTGTCCCTGTATAACACCAAGAGGCACCATTCACTCTGTAGTCTAAGTGAAAGGCATCTTGTGCTGCTGATCAGAATACAACCTTCATGATCACATACAGGGCCCTGCTACCACTTATGTTGGATCTGTCAATCCCCAAAATGATAATTAAGCCTCCCTCTTGGTGATACAGCAGAGTCAGTGGTAGGGAGCATATGTCAGAAAAGACCCAAAGGCAAAGAAAAGCATAAAGGCAAATTTGACCATGTACAACATGTCCAGGTGCCATCGGGACACACCAAGAGTAGAGTCCAAATACCTGAGGCTGTGATAGGAATACAGAATAGAACGGAGGAGGGACCAACAGTAATGCATCCTGTTCATGGCTTCTGCCCCCAGGAAGCCTTTCTCTGAAGGGCAGTTTTCAACAGTGGGTAAAACTGCTACCCTTCATGGGTCAGGAGTCAGGGGAAAGTTAAGCACAGTTCATAAAATACTTATCTTCCATTTTCATTTTTAAAATTATTTTCAGACACAAAGCTATCCTTCCCCAAATTGTCTATCATTATTGTTCTTTAACTTCATCAACCAGTGGTGCGATGGCACGTGTGCCTCAGTGGGCTGTTTGCTCTTTGATATCCCTAAAAGGTCCACCATCACACCTCTCCCACCCCGACCTCGCATTCCACAACATCAGTAAGCTTGACTTCTGCAAAACCCATAGCAACTTTGCAGTGTCCAAACCAAGCAGACATTTTACTATCTGTGGGTGACGCCTACTGAGTAATAACCAGTGTCAGGCATTACTCCTATGGCTTTGCGTAGATTGTTCCATTCAATGCACAAGCCAATAAATGCACTGTGTTCTACTCTTATTTTCTTCTGATGAGTGAGGAAGTCAGGGGCTCACAGTGGTGGCACTTTATGGCCAGTGTGGGCTTTCTGGATCCAGCACCCAGGTTGTAGCTATCAGCTTCTATTCTCCTCAGTCCTGACTGCTCTGTAGGGTTCGGCATGACTGGCAGCTCTCACCTGGCTTCTCTCTCCCCTTGCTTTAATGTGTCTCCCTTGTGCTTTTCCTGCTTCCCCACCAAATTCATCCTCTTGATCCTCTCCTCTCTCTTCATGCCCTCGTCCCACTCTTTCACTGGAAGTCTGCCTGACTCATCCCTGAGAACAAGTCTCCTTGAGGGGACAAGAAAAGGAAAACAACCAGAGAAAAAGCTATAAATGTAGACGGAGAAAAATCCCAGGAATATGGCTTCCGTATCAGTGAGTGACATCTGGAATTGTAGATTTGTAGACCAGGAAGCCCCCTTCTTTCACAGAGGAAGCTGCAGAATTCAGTTAAGCTTACAAAGGGAAGACTTATTCAGCCAATTAAAAATAGCAGAACTGGGACTGAAATCGAGGAAAGTCTTTGCCACACATCCCAGAGACCTTTGTGGAGCGATATTCTTCTGAAAAATCTCTGGTTCCAATACTGTGAGGCCCTGTTTTTCACACAGGACTTTCCCATGCCCACTTGTAGATATCTGGATCCTACAGCAGTATTTCTTTTCAGCAGCTCCCCTCTTCCCCCCTTAAATGCTTCTTTTTTTTACCCTGCGCGATTCCTTCTTAGTCCCTTAGGCTCAGTGTTTTCTCAGAGTCTCTCTTCTGCTTACCTGTTCACCTATGATCTTGGGTTTTTCCAAGTCATTACCCACTTGGGATCTAGAAAACATCTTTCTTTTTCTTCAGGGTTTATTTGGAGCCAGCTATGAATGCCATTAGTAAATCAATAACTCTTTATTTAGAAAAGGGGTAGGGTGGGGTAGGAGACCTGGAGTTTTTAATTCAGATCTAGCAACTCTTGGGGCATTATCAGGAGCATTCAAAAATAGGCCTTTGAAAAGCTGGTACTGTTGAAACTTTATAGCTTCCTCCCCGTAAACATGAACAGCTTACTCCAGGCAGGAGCATTAGCCAAAATCTGCCTCTCCTGTGCTCAGTATGTCTTCCTCTAACTCTCTAGCACCACAGGTATTATCTATTGCTCTGGGGGCTTTGTTTCTTTTATTTTTACCTCCTTTCTCTTCTCTCTATATGCCTCTCAGATATAGAAAGAATTTTTATCTATTGGTGTGTTTTCATCTCCCACATCAAATACATCTGTCAGTGTATAAAGTCTCATGTCAATGTAGCCACAATGAGTATCCTTAATACAGATCTTTCTCATTTATTTACAAAGATGATCTTCTAAAGTCAGCCCATGTTCAGAGCACTCCCTGCTTCCTACAACCTTTAGGGATGCCACCATTTTTGACATCACGTCTCTTCCAGTTTATCTGTCTCCACACAGAAAACAATGATACAGTTCTTCAGAGGAGAGTGTGAGTGGAGTACGAGTCATGGTAGTATGACCACAGGCTTCAAAGTTGGTGCTAATAACACATACAAGACTCAACCAGACAACAGTAGAATTCTGCATCTTCTTTCACTTACCAAGTCTACACCTGGACATTTATTTCAAAGATGCACGCAAAGATTCAGCAACACAGATGTTTGTTGATTGGCAGTTGGGAAAAGGAAAGAACCATTAATTTGACCTTCTATTTCCAAAGGATATACTAATAGCCTGCTACTGAATAAAACTATGCCTGACCTCAACAGCTGAAAATGATAAGGAGGATTTATCACCTCACCTACCTCTGTGGGTTAGGGATTGCATGGTTCTGGTTCTGGTACTCTTAGAAGACTGGGTGTCTTAGGAGGTCATGAGGAGCTGCAAGCATCTGAAGGTTAGACTAGGGAGAGAAGATAAACCTCCAAGGCTGCTCATTTTCAAGGCTGGCAGTTTGGCAAAGGCTGTCGGTGGGCCTCTGTGCTTCTTTACTTGGATCACCTCTCCACAGGGCAGCTCACAACACAGAATACGGCTCCCTCCAGGACAGGTGTCCCAAAAGACAGCAGTGAAGAAGCTAGAATGACTTTCATGACCTAACCTTGGGTGTCACACACCAGCAGTTTTGCTCCATTTATTGGTCATGGAGACCAGCACTTGTACACTGTGGGAGGAGACTACACAAAGGTGTGAATACCAAGCACTGAGGATCATTGAAGGCCATCCTGAAGACTATCTACCACATATTGGGAAGATGCTGTCAAGGACTGTGTGTGCTATGACTTTGAGAGAACAGAGCTCATCTGGCTCTGTCAGTTCCTGACTTCTTTTCTTTGGTTAATATATTTCTTTGTAAATTTCCTATATTTTACCCCCATTAAATTTTTAATGAGAAAAAGAGAGAAAGTTTCACGTGGTAGCTTGGGATTCAATTAAAAGTAATTACAACTTCCCAACATCCTTTATTAGGGAGGGAGTCAAGCATTTGGTATTCACAATCAATTTGTATAAGTTCATTTGATGCCACTGATCATTGCCTGTTTCTTGAGACCACCCTTAGCTCCCTTAACCCCACACTTTCTGACTTTTCTGTATTCCCTACAGCCACTCCTTGTTTAGTCATGCTCCTACATTAAGCCATAAAGGGCTGGAGTTTCTCAAAGCTTAGCTGTGGTCCTTTCTTACTTCTCACTATTCTATCCCTAGGTGACCTCACGCACATGGAGCCATGGAGCATGTAAAATTCATTTCCAGCCTTTCTCCTGAACTTATATGATTTATGCATTACTTGAGCACTTCAAATAAGGAAAATGAATCCAGTTATGAATAATCTGGCCCTTATCTACTCTCCAGCCTCATACCTTCAACCTTTCTCTGTGCATCACTCAAAAGATCTTAAAAGTCCTTGGTCAAATCTAGTGCCATGAACCACACAGAGCATTGGCTTCTGATGTTGCTGCAGCTCTGAAAGCTCTACTTACCTACTTATCTCTTACTCAATCCACAGCAATCAGTTTCAGCTTCATGGCTTTGAGGAAATTTTCCTTGAACTTCAGTGTCAGGATCAATTCTCCATGATAGTTCCCAGTAACATCTCTGTCTTATTCATGGTTTATTTTTTTATTTATTTATTTTTAATTTATTTTGGTTCAGGGGATCAAACTCAGGGACTTTCGGTTGCGAGGCAGGCGGCGGAACCACTAAGCTAAATCCACAGCCCCATTTATGGTATTTTTAAATTATGATTTTACATATTTTTGGATCATTGGTCAAAATGTGTCTTTGCTATTAGTCTATAAGTTCCATGAAGTCTGAAACATTACTTGCTTTGGGTCATCATTTTATTCTTATTACCTAACATTATTGATTAACACAAAAGAGGCTCAAAATGTTCCTTCAGTCAATGAAATGTGAATCAAATGTGTTTTGATACCGGAGCATTCAGATTACAACATGGATTTTATCTAATCCCAGTGTGCCTTGATTAAAACACAGTCCAGAGTCAACCATGGAAGCTTGAAATATACCTGGGTTTTGAGATACTTCAACCAGTCAAATATTCAATAACTTTTACTCTTCAAGTAAAAGATTTTTAATGACAACCAACTATACATAAGGCAACATGTTTGTTATGCAGGCTGCCAAGTGGTATACTGCAAAATCTCTGAATTCCAGTGACAGGCAAGAATTTATTTCACAGCCTTAAGAGGAAACTGGAGAAAGTTTCCACATTCTATTTTATTATAGAAACAGTCCTTTTTATAACTGATGAAGTTGAGATTGCCTGAAGAATCCTTCAAGCCCATCTTAATAAAAAGATAAAAAGGACATGTTAGGAGAAAATGAACCACAGGTATGGATGTGCCACACCCTAAGTTTAGCCCTTTACAACTCTTAAATGTCAAAGCTTCATTCAATGCCTGTTTCAGAAAATATGAGGCCTTAAAAATACTTTTTATCACTTCTATTTATTTCATAAAATATTGGGTAATTACTATCGGTCATGCTTTAATCAAGTATTTCTTTAATTCTATTTTGTTTATAGTCTAGTGAGGAGTACACATAGTATACATATCAGTAAACAAATAAACAATACATTCAGTGGTAGTAAGTGCCATGAGAAATAATGGAGAGCATGGGAAAGAAACAGTGGAATGTGCTGTTGTATAGAGAGCACTCAAAATGTGCATTTGAGCTAACACTTGAGGCAAGTGAGATGTGGCCGTAAGAGGGTATTTGGAGGATAAAAGCATGCCAAGCCAAGGGAAGACTGAATGCAGGAAAAGCTTGCTTTGGTTGCTACAGGAATGGAAAAGAAGCCGGAGTGGCTAAGGAGCAATGACTGGGAGAGTAGAAAGAGATGAGAGCATTTAGTTAGTGATGAACAGATTCTGTAAGATTCTTAAGTTCCTGTAGGAAATTTAGACATTTCATCTGAGTGTGACATGGCACTGTGGAAGGCTTCCTCTGGCTGCCATACTGAGAATAAATTCTAGGATACCAAAGATAAAAGCAGAGACCAGGTCAGTCAGAACAATGGAGCAGACAAAACATGACGGTGGTTGGGACTCAGATGGTAGATGTGAAGATGGTCAAAAAGGATGGATTCCCCATATATGTCACATACAGACTCATCAGTATCTATTGTTGCATTGTTTTGGCAGAAGGAGGAGTAAAAAGCTTTGCCATATTCTATAATCAAGTACATTTTAAAACCAAGACATACTTTAATTCTTTCCCACCTTGCTTTTATATGACATGAAAAAAGCCAATCTTGGGACATAGCTGAATCTTAAATTTCTCAACCTAAATAAAATTTTTAAATTAGAATGCTAAGAAGTTCCTTGTACCCTTCAAGTAATATCTGCCTTTTCTGCATCACCACTGAAGAAAGATCTGAGGATGGGCTTTAGCTTTACCACGACAGACTCTTTTTGAATACAAAGGATCTCCAGATCAGATGCCGTGAGTTGCTAAATATGGGAATGAATTCTTAAAATAGCCTTCAATTCCAGCCTGCCTGGGACATTCTGGGGAGGGAAGGTGGCCCCTCCAGATTCCTCCCATCTCTGTGACTTGGACTTCAGAAAGAGCTGATGTCCAAACACTGTTAGATAATCACTGTCTGCTGGTCTCATGCTGTGCAAAGTTGCCCTTAAAAAGTCAAACAAAAAGTTCTCTCGTGTGGGCGGCCAAAGTTGGAAACCAAAACCACCACCTGGCTGCAAATAGGTCATTGATTTTCCTCAAATCTGGCCAACAATTCCTCTCTCTAAGAGAATTAACCTGCTGCCAAGTTTAAAAGTTTATGACTGCAACCGTTTGGGAGCAATAAAGTATAATAAGAGTGAAAGATCTTTGTATTTGCTTCCTTCTACTTTCACCCTATTCTTGCAATGAGTGAAACATTGCTAAGGATTTTCCCCCTTTTTTAAATATTACTTCAGGGATAAAAATATAACATCCAAATGAAGCTGGTGTGTTATGATGTGTATGGGCTGTGTGTGTGTGTGTGTGTGTGTACCTCTGAGTGTCTGTTCCTTTCCAGGATTAAGAAGGGAGATGTCAGGCATAAGACATGCCTGAAAGGGGAGAAAATACAAAAGAAAATGACCTTGCTTACTTTTGACTCTCAGAAACCTCTTAATTATCAAATGTAAGGGGCAATTTTCAGGGTAAACCTGAATTTTCTAGCAGCATGTGTTGTCTCTCCCTAAAACATATCTTACACCCAACAACTGCTGATTAATTGAATATCACGCATCAAGAGGAACTGAGAAGACCATGGAGGAGCAGAATCATCTTCCTCAGGAGTCTGAACTCTTTCTGATGTCCTTTCTCTGGCTTGTCCTTCTAGATCCTTCTGTTTTCCTTTACCCATCCTTTAAACAGCCATCCTTTGAGGACTTTTTTTCTCATTCTAAAGGTTTCTGAAATCCCATAGTGTCGATGAGTACCCATATAGCACTGTCTTCCAATTTTACATCTCAATCCAAGGCCTCATCCCTGAGCTCCAGAACACCATTTACATGTGCACACATCAGCATTATTGGATTTGTTGAAAATGTAAATAGGCATTGTATGCTCATTGCAATAAGTAAAACAATACAGAAGCATAATCATTTCTTCTTTCCCTCTCCAGTTTCACTGTTCTGAGAAAGGAATGTTAACTGCTTAATACACGTCTTTACAAAAGCAACTTTCTCCATTCATACTCACAGGAATCTATACATATGTCTATTTATATTTAAGATGTGAGTAGCTATTTCTATATAAGTTTTCTATCTCAAACCGAATGCATCTAATATTTAACCTTTAGACCCAAACATCTATGACTTCAGTTCATTTTCTTTGCTTTGAATCTGGAATAATTACACAACAGCTTTATAACCTGTCAATCTACTCACCCCATCACTATATTCATACCTATTATTCTTTCCTCTAATAGTTGTTATTCCAAAATGAAAATTTTATCTGCTTCAAGTCCTTCAGTGGGTCCCCAAAACTCATATAAAAATTTTAAACCTCTCCCCCTTATACAAGGGCCTTTAGAATCTGGCTTGAATCCCTGTTATCACACCCCTTCAATCCACCACGTGCCCTTCACCCTTATTCCCCATTTGTTTATTCTGTGCTGCGGGTCCATTCCATGCTATCTCCTTTGCCCCTTTGCATATGTTCTTCCCTCTTCTTGGTGACGACTAAACATTTTCACATAATCACCCTCTCTACTGGTTTTGCGCTCTGGGAAATTTCCATTTAAAAGTCAAATGAAAAAGTGCATTAGCCTGTTCAGGCTTCAATAAGAAAATGCCTTAGACTGTGTGGCTTACACAATACAGCTAGAGCCTGGAAAGTCCAAAGTCAAGGGCCAGCAGGACTTGGTATCTGGAGAGGGCTCCCTTCTTGGCTTGTAGACAGCCACCATCTTCATTGTGTGTTCATTTGATAGAGAGAGAGTGAGAAAAACCTCCCCCTCCATCTTTCTTTTCATATTAGTCCACAACTCTGAGTAGGGCCCCACCCTTCTAATATCATTTAACTTTAATTAATTCCTAAAGACACTGCCTCCAGATATCGTTCCATTAGAGGTTAACTGCAACACATGAACTGGGGGAGAAGGAAAGAGGAGAATTCAATCCCTTAGAGGATGGGAGGGTTTCCCCTCTTCTTGGCATAGATGTCAAGACTAGGCACTCCGAGCCAGGCTGCTTGGGTTTAAACTTCTTTCTGCCATCCAGTCTCTGAGTGACTTTGAGCAGGTTACTTGACTCAACTGTGTTTCAAATTCACTAAAGGAGGAAATTTAGGGCCAGGGATTTAGCTCAGTGGTTTCGCCGCCTGCTGCGTAAGCACAAGGACACAAGTTCTATCCCTGGTACCAAAACAACAACAACAACAACAAAAAACAAAATAAAGGAGGAAATTTAAAGCACGTGCACGTGGTGCATGTGCCAGGATCAACTGAAACATGATGCTACTAAAGCACAGGTCAGTGAAGCCCACCCAGGGTGCTTCTGAGTCAGCAGGTCTGGGCTGAGGCCTGAGAATTAGGATTCCTAACAAGTTTCTAGATGATGGTGATAGTGCTGTTGGAGGCACCACACTTAGAGAACCACTTCTTTATAATAAAATAGGACTGATATTGGCACTTGCCTCATAAATATTTTTTGGAACTATTAGATGAGTGACAGAATAAGTTGCTCACAGCAGTGACTAATGCTAATTTTCCAATGAATGTTGGGTGTCATTATTATTCTATGCCTGACAGAATTGTATGTGTTTATCATCACTCATCTTAAACTTCAATTTGCTGGATAGCTTTCCTGATATTCCCTGGCACACTGTGGAATCATACTCCTATAGCTTTCTTACTTTATTACAGTGGGATTGTAACTATCTATACCTTACATGCATGCTTATATAGTCCATGAACTGGTGAGCTGAGCTTAAAGATGGGTATTTTGTATTATTTATCTTGGACTTGCCAGGACATGCTTGATACAGAGAAGTTGTCCACTGAAAATATTTCAAATGAAGAAATTAATGGCAATCTGGTTAAGTTTCACCTAAATTCTAACATGTGACATTTTCTCCTTGGGCAGTGGTTCTCCACACTGACCAGAAATTATTATCACCTTTTAAGCCATGTTGATACCTGGGTCCCTCCTTAGACCAATCAGTGCAGAATCTGTGGGTCTAGACACTAAGCACTTGTAAGTACCAAATTTCCTTAGAAGATTTTAAGGTACTGTATATCTGGGTTGGGGGATGTGATCTATTAAAATGTGCATTACATTCAACAGTATCAATCATCTACTCCTGACCATGAATTTGTTTCTCTTATCTCACTATAAATTGACAGCTTTGAGCAGTTTTGAAAGGGGGTAAATAGAGAAATTAGCATCTGTAGAGCACTTTAAAGTTTTCAAAGCACTTTCATATTCAATGTGTCATCAAAATCTTAAAATAACCCAGTGAGGAAGGTATCATTTTTTACAAATGCTTTGAGGCAACATCCCAGAGAAGGAGGGTACACCAAACTCTTTTGAAAGGAGCAACAAATCAGCAAAATGCCATCTGCCAGGGTTTTTTTTTTTTTTTTTCTGCTCTTGGACAATCTGTTTTTAACAATGCTACCCACAGGCCATCTTGGCTATTCATCCATGACATGGGCCCTGAACATTTTTCTCCACTCAGCTTCTGACATGCCTTGCCCGTAGCTGGTCATTGATGTCTGCTTTGCCCTTTGGCCTCTGAGATTGGCTTGGCTCTTTACCAGCTGCTTTTCAGGACTTGACTCTCATTTTGTAGGCATTGGTGTTAGTTTGAGTTCATTTAAGCTCCTTAGAGTTAAATGACTTGCCTAGAGCCACAAAACCAGTGAGTGGCAGGTCTTGGATTCAAACCCAGTTGGAATGAGAAACAAAATAGGCAGACTCAATGCTTGAGGTTACAAGTGGGCACAGAAGAGGGAGAAAGATACTGAAAGAAGAAAGAGGGCAAAGGACTCATCCTTTGGCCTTTGCGATCCTGTCTAGGGCCATCATTGTGTTGTGGACATAAGATTAGTCTATAAAATAGAAACAATACTTTGTGAAATACACCAGAATGAAAACATCTAAAAGCAGAATTTTGCTCATCAAAGAACTTTCCTAGGTACGTCATTTTATTCCAGGGATGTGGCAGTGGCTCAACGATATTTTCGGAGGTTCTGCCAAAACATGAAAGCACTTGCAAATATAATTAATGGTGGCAAATATTTGTCCTTTGAGGGAATAATTTATGTTTGGATAAAGAGTCATTTAGAACCAAATATGATGAATACGAAAGAGGACAGTGAAGATGAATAGGATTTGTTTAGGAGAGGCCTGGGCCTCAAGCTCCTCAGGGTGTTATGCATGTCATTTTAAAATTTTATATCCATAGGGTCTGCCATGCTGCTTGCCATATAGCAGGTGATCAATAAGTGTTTGATGGAAAATGCACAAATTCATGAATGAGTGGAAATTAATGTGTTATGAGGCCCAGAAGTTGATGTCTTAAAAAAACAAAGTCCAGGGGCTGGGGATTTAGCTCAGTGGTGTAGCTGCCTGCCTCGAAAGCACAAGGTACTGAGTTCGATCCCCGGTACCAAAAAAAAACCCCAAAGGCCAAAACTGTTCTAACTTGTGGACTATTATTGAAGAGTGCCAAGAGCCTCAATGGGATAAGAAACTGTTGGATGCCACATCTTATTGGGTAATACAGATCATGATGTGCTTGCTTCATAGACACTTACATGTGCATCTGTGTGTGCACACATCCACACACACAATTTCATCACTTTACAGCCCTACATTTTCTATACATATGCAAATATGGAGGAGACACTCACATACATATGAAAAGAGTTAAATTTTCTTAGTCATGGGTAGCTGTTCAGGAGAGAGGGGAAAAAACAGAGGCTTATTAAAATCAAAAGGGGATAGAGAGAGATTGGATACACTGAATGGTTAGACACAAGGTTTTGCTGCAAATTGTGGGTGCATCTCTTCCCCCTTCCTGATACCAGGCAAGAGATTTTTCATCTTCTTTGTGAAACTGTCCCCTTAAAATATGAGTGCTGCTTTCAAGCTGAGACCAGGACAGCACACAGTGTCCTAGGTCTAGATCTGGGTTTTCAGAAACATTTTACTGGGGAAAAGAACCCCCTTATCTATCCTCTATGAACTGGGGATGGAACAGTAATGCCAAAGTAAAATATCTTATGTATAAAAACAACCAGTACTAAGATCGTATCATAGAAAAATATTCTTAGGGTGTTGGAAAGAATAGAAAATGTGCTTTCCTACAAGTTACTTTTAAAATGTTATTGGGAAAAGCAGAAAACAAAACAAAAACAGGCCTTCCACAATCTCTTTTATTGCCTAATGATGAGATAAAGTATGTCGGTGTTATTCCTTTCTGCATGACACAAACAATAAGATATACAGCCAAACATTTCATAAGCATCATTAGCATCTTCTTCACGTGTCAGTGTCTGTCTAGTTCTAATTCGAGCTTTCCATTGCAATAGTAGCATGTAAAAGTCTAAGGTCATGAACTGGGAAGAATGGGAACTTCATTCTAGTTGCAGCTTTCACCAATAAAAGCTCAACCTTGAGCAAGCTGACCTTAAGCAAGGCATACCCCTAAGCAAGCTGTTCTGCTGAGCTTTAGTCCCTTCTTTATTTAGTTCCTAAATAAAAAGAAGTGATTGGAGTAGATCATGGTAGAGTCTTTTTGTTTCACCATGTGATAGAAAAGACAAGCCTAGAACCATACAGTTCTGTAATTGCCCCAACAGTGTCTGCTGCAGAGACCCGAGCCTTTGTGAGGGCACATGCCAGACATGGTCAAGTTTTCTCTATCAAATTCTACCAGAGGGACGCTTCAGTGGCATGGCTCAACTTCAAAAAGGGCATTCTTCATTTCCTTCTCCATGTGAAAGTGACAGATAAATAAAAATTTTGTTAAATTGCCCACCAAGAGGAAACTAAGAATTTCATGCAATTATATGGTTCCTGTAGGTTCTTCTAATTGAATTACCACAGACGCCTGTTGGGCATTCCTGGCCACATCCTTTATAATTCCATTAGTATTACCTCTGTGGATCCTATAAATTCCATTAACATAAGGCAGATATTTGCTTTCAATAAGATAACACAGATGATTTTGTCTAATTGTCTCCTAATCCCTCCCCCTCACAGCCTGGGAAATGGCTTGCAAATGCTCAGATCCAGGCATTTATTATTGCTGATCAAACTGCTTTGGAAACATGACAGTGCTATTTGGGGGAGATTTGGGTCTTTCCCTTCACCCAATCCATGCTTGTGACTTGTGACCTCATTCCTACTGAGATCTCCATCACTTAAATAGACAAGGAGGGTAGAAAAAGGCAGGCAGAGCCCGCTCCATTTCTTACTGTACTGCCTGTGGATCAAACCAGTTTATGCCTCACAACCTGGCTTGTTTCCCTCCTCCCAGTCCCCTCTAACCTGGTGGGTAGTGTTTTATTATTGCTACATCTAATGCAATAAATTCATCTTGCTGCCTTTGTAGCTTGACTATCATTCAGTCAAATCATAGTTATTCTTGGGCTATTTAATCTTGATATCTCTAACCTAGTCTTTTGGGGGGGTTTTGTAGTTATTCAGGGTGTTGGAGTATCTACCTTACATTTTCGGCTACCTGATAATGCATTCATTTCAGCATGTTGGCTGAGCAGGGTAAAACTTGATGTGTTTTGCCCTTGTTCATTGCTACAATGAAGCATTTGTGGGCAAGCTTGAGGGAAATCAGGGGTTTTTTGGAATATCCTTTTATTGGTATATTTTAGGTATACAATATAATGACATTCCTCATTGGAAATTTGTACCTTTACATACTCTCTTGGTTCTTATTTTTCCCCCTTCCCCTGCCCTCCCTTCAACTCCTCTATCCCTCCCTATTTACAAAGACTAAATGGAGTACTACTCAAAAATCAGTTTTAAGTATTTCACAAATTGCATTTATTCATGTTTTCACCCACCATTAATAAATAATCCAAAGTTTAACAAAAGGTCTGGCCACTGATCAGTGGTAGTAATAAAAGTTGAAACTCCACTGTATCAGGGAGATGAGTGATGTTCTTAATAAGACTAGAGCTAGGACAGGCTCATTTCCTCTCCACAAGGCAATATATAGGCACAGACCCAGGCAGTGCAGTATGGGGAGGTTAAACTGAGTTTGGGATGAGAAAGCTTCCCTCCCAGTGGGTCTTTAATGCCACCTTATTTTTGTAAGTCATTTCTTCCTTGAACTAATCCTCTAATGATTACCAGGCCCATTGATCCACAGCAGAAACAGGCATGCACCAGTACACTGAGAGATGTGACTAGTATTGAGCTCTCAAAGAAAGAAATCAGATCTCTTGTCTCCACTACCATAGGAGGTTCCAATCAGAATACTCTTGACTTTAAGAGATTTGTGTGGATTCTGCACCAAAGATGGGACGTAACCAGAGGAAATGAGGTTTGCAGTAAGTTCCTATTATGTCTGCTCATAGCAGAGTAATTTCGGAATAATTGCTTCACTATGAACATGAACTCTACACTTAAGCTGTTTCCCATTATTTTCATTATTCCAATTGATTGATGCCATTTATAAACCTATTTAAAAGGAATATGGCCTTTCATTGTAATGTTTTATTTTTTAATGCCAGGCTAAACCAAGATATGTATTAAGGAAAATATAAGAATAATATATCTTATTTCTATAACAGAAAATAGATCTGGTCTTTGTAAACAAATCTGATAACTCCACATTTCTAACTTAAAATTTTTCAACTGGAGAACTGCAAATTTCCAGTGTTTCTAATCTAGGTTTATTCTGTACACTTTAGAAGTGAAAGAATAAAACATATTTGGAAAGAGACTGTCAGGCTATCAAGTCCTGTGTCCCCAAGGGCTACTGTAGGTTGTTCTCATCTTCATATGCTCCAGAATTTTATCTGGTTAAGTTTGAGATGTCTTAAGCAATACATTTCCCAGAGGAAGAGGACTGGGGAATAGAGCTTGTCATTAAAAAGCCTTCCAACCCCACACCTAGCAGCCCCTTGAAATTTAGCCTGAGAAACATTCTATGAGCAAATAACCACTTCTTCAACTGGGATACAAATTTTGACAGGGTTTTTAAGCTTTGAGATTCTGGATTTGTAAACTAGTACTCTGTGGCTGAGAAGCCAATGGAGGCTTTCTACTTTCCTAGAGGGACTAGGCTCTTGGGAAGTTTACTTAAAGACACAGCCAGAACCCTTTGAAATATGAAAGTATTGAGGTACTCCTCTTGGCTGTTGAGGGAAATACTTGGCTTTAGCTCATTCATTTAAGATGATGTAATTAAAAACAGCTAACATTTATGGGCCAAACAACCATGCTAAGGTTTAAATTATCTAATTGAATCCTCACTATAAACCATGAGGAAGATACAATGATCATCTACATTTTCTATATGAGGAGGCTTACATCTGCGAAAATGACTCACCCATGATCATGAGTGGTGTCCAAAACTGAAATAGGGCAATCGGCCCCCAGAGTCTGTTCTGTTCAGCACAGCACGCTGTTTATCACTTTGCCTGGGTCCAAGCTGTGTTCTGTGACCCTAAAGCTTGCTTGCCATCCCATGAAACTAAGGTCCATCAGTGAAGAGGAATTTCCAGAAAAGCCCACTTTGTCTATAGCTGACTCAAAGGGGGATGGACATGCTTTTCTTTACCAACTCCCACCAGAGGAAAAAGGAAAAGAGACAACGGGAGTCTGCCAATCTCGACAGACGGTATGTAGGCTGTTTAGGAGATGGAAAGAAGGTTTTTGCTGGCTGACAAAGAACAAGAGAAAGAGATTGAAGAGAAGTGTGACATAAGCAGAAAGAGCTGCGCTTGAAATGTATGTGGAAGAGAAGAAGATTGAGGGATAGAAGCTGTTCTAGGGGACAGATGGGCAAATAGACTTGAAAAGACATTTTTAAAATGTCACATTACTGCAGCCTAGGGAAGAAAAGTGAGTGAGGAGAGAGAGAGAGAGAGAGAGAGAGAATAAAAAATGAGAACAACATCCTCTCCGTGGCGTTTTTGCAGCTTCTCAATTGGAAGCCTTGGGAGATCTAGAATGACTCCTCCCGTATGGGAAGTTAAGGACCCATAATCACTCCTAAAGGAAACTTGCCCTAGCAAGGAGTAGACCTATAACAAAAGAACACATGAATATATTTAGAGGAAACTTGAATTGTGTCAGGCTGTATCCATTGTTAAATGAGTTCCAGAAAGAAGGATAATAAGACATAATAGAATTCCTGTCTAGTTGGACTTTATAGATATACCACCTGTTACCAAGCTCCAAGTACCTTCCCAAATCTTGGTTGAGAGCATACTGATGGCATGATTAGTATCCCACACATTCTCCTTCCTTTTTCCTTCCCAAACCCATCGTAAATTATGTATGCATATGACTTAATGCTAAGATGTTTTATTCATGAGTTTGCCTCTGGAGACAGGAGATAGACAACTTGCTTTTGTGAGGGTCTCTCTGGAGAGTGACAGTTGCACAATGTGTTACTCCATCAGGCTCGATGAGGAGAAAACATCTTAACGTAGGGGACTCTGTTTAAACTAATGATCAGTGTTCCCTGATTCCCAAGTTGAGAAGCGTTTATATTGACACACTGCTTGAGGTAAAAGATCAAAAGATTCTTCAGCATCCAACAGGGCTGATTGGTGCTAAGGAGGACAGATTAGTATCTCTGATTGGATCTTTAACAGGCCTAAATGCAGCTTACTATCCTAGAGGTAATTTACCATGGTTGGCTGTGGTTCTTCTCTAGAAGAGAGTGAGAACAACCAAATGAATCATTCTGCCACCTTTCTATAAGGTTCACTGTGGCCCAGGGCTTGGCCAGAGACAGGGCTGTCTTGGACTCCATCCATTCTGGAATGTTTGGTTACTAAAGGACTCAATTACCCATAGGACCTTGACAAACAGGTCTCACTTGCCTGTCAGGTGACTCCATGGCAGAACATTTTGTTAACTTGCTTCATAAGAAAATCAAACACATTTTTTGCTGAGATCCTTTCCTAGCAGTCTTTGGTCATTCATTTGGATTTTTAGAATCCAATATAACTGGAACTATCACTTTCAATTAAGGTTATGCAATGTATAACTGTAATTTATAACTGCATTAAGACATTTTAAATGTTTTCTCACACTTAGGGCCACATTGAAAGCATCAATTGTGTCTCTCCCTCATCTTACTACATGGCCTTCTTCACCTCTCCAGGGATGCTCCTGAGCTACAGAGTTCTCCACAATTACTTTATGCTTTGTCCTGTGTTAGCTTAATTGCAAATATCAAGCTAACAAAGCCTAAAAGAGGAGTGTTTTATAAAGATGTGGGTGAAAGGGGTGAATTTTATTGTAAACCTGTAAACTACAGTTTCTGCTTTTAGAAAATAACGCTCGGAAAAGATAGGTATGGGTTTATTTTCTATGAATGATGACTGACTTCTTGACCTATGCAAAGTACTGAGTTGAAAACTCTGAGAATGAACACAAATGGGAAGTGTGATACATGCTGTTTGCTTTCAAGGAGCATATAGGGAGATTAAATAAGAAAACCTCAGAAGTTAGGAAGTGCTGCAAGAGTTACATAGCTATAAAATGATCCTGGGGCCTTGGATCACAGACACATTTGTTTGCAAACCATTTGGTTCACAAACAGAAGTGTTTGGCAACATTTTGTTTTTATTTGCAAACTATGCATTGGGTGACAAACACAACCACGGCCATCTTTTCCACACAAACACAAATGTGGGCATCTTTTCAAAAACAGTACAACACATTAAGTTCATGAACCGAGGAACCACTGTATATTATTTTCCACTGTGGGAATACTCTTCAAATATCCTCATGGCTCATTCTCCCACTTTCTAGTCTTTGAACAAATGTCACCTCCTCATTGAGGACTACCCTAACCATCCCATTTAGTCTTGTAATCCTTCTCTACTGCTCTAATCTTTGCTATATTTTCCCCAAACAATTTACTACTTTCTAACAAAAATATAGCTCATTTATTTTTTGTTATTGTTTATTGTCTATCTAACACCAACAAACACAATCTGCACAAGAGCAAGAATTTTATTTTTTTGTCTGCTTTGTTCATTGCTATTTCCCTAGCTCCTAGAAAGTGCCTGGAATCTCAAAAGAGCTCAATAAATATTTGTTATTCTCATTAGATGAGCTTGAAATTGAACTAGATAGAATGAATAGGAAACTGAATAAGTTGCAATACCTGCTGTAAGGAACTCACAAAATGATACTAACTACAAAGATAACAATAATAACAACAAGGATGGTAGTTATTATTTATCAAGCTCTTATGGGCTAGTCATTGTGCTCAGCTCATTTCACTCTTATTTAATTTTCTCAACAATCATTTAGATAGATGCTATCTTTACTTTATTGATGAGAAAATAGTCTTAGAAAATTTAAATCACTGGGCCTATGTAACACATTGAGAAAGTGCTTGTGCTGGAATTTCAGTCCAAGGCTCACTCTAAAATCCATAGATTATTTTTTAATTTTTAAGATTATAAATTGTAGAACATTTCCAAGCACAAACAAAAGTAGAAAGAATCACACTATGAATCCTTGTGAACCCTCAGCTTCAACCAAAAATGGTAAATCCATGTTTGACCCAGTGCCCAGTCCGGAGTTTATGGTCTTCACCACTTGCTACAGGGTCAATTGAAAGGAAAATAGCATTTTTGGTAAGTATATGTGCTTAGTTTGTGAGGAAGAATTTTCTGCTCAGCTTCATCTCTGCCAAGAGTTTCCATGTCCAGAGAAACAAGTTCAGAAAGGAAGACAAAGTAGCCAAGGACAAGACCAGATCTCTACAGCTAGGCTTCTGGGGCTCATGGCTGGTGGTAAGTCAGACAGCCACGATACACCATAACACTTATCTGAAGGGGTGGGTAGGCACAGCATACTAGAGTGGGAAACAGTTGACTTA
Source organism: Heterocephalus glaber (assembly GCF_000247695.1). The sequence continues at coordinate 5,004,649 of NW_004624771.1, forward strand.
GAGGAACTGCAGACTTTGGTTTATAAGAGGAGGATGCTATGCAGGCTGATTTCCCAAAGACCCCCCTATGATTTTGAATACCTCTTTCTAAGCACCCAACATTAGAAAAAAAGCCAGACGTTAGCTGTTCCTCCTACTTCTTCTTCCCTTCCTCTTACCTTTTCAAAATGCTTGAGAAAAACTTAAGAATTTGAATTGGTAAAATCAGACCTGGATATAGACTCTGCCTCTCCCACTAGTGGGACCTCAGGTCCACACTAAACTTGCCTAAATCCTAGTTCCCTTACTGTAAAAGGGACATGCTGTTAAATTTACAGATGTAGAGTGTCTCCAATGATGTCTGAAACACATTGGTCCTGTGGAAATCAGGGTTGGGAAATTCTCTGTCATTGTCACCCTACAATTTCCCCTCATTAATTAATAAATAAGATGGCGGTTCCCAGTGGGATATGATTTTAACTAGCATTATTTATACTTTTACAAAAGAGGAAATTATAGTATACGGGACTCTTGGTTGGATTGTAATCCCCAATGACCCACGTCCAACATCCTTTTTTTTTTCCTGGTACTGGGGATTGAACTCAGGACCTTGTGCTTACAAGGCTGGTGCAGTGCCACTGAGCTAAATCCCCAGTCTTCAACATGCTTTTTGGAAGCAATCTAGGATCTTGGTGGCAAGATGTATCTTCCTAAATTCTCTTTTATTCCCCAGGGCCATAGCTTTGACCTCTATTATCTCAATATTAATACTTTTCAAGATACTGACAAGAAACAATGCCATCCTCAGGCCCTAACAGTGCAAGAGGCCATACACTGCCCTTGTGCCAAACACTGGGACATGCCATGTATACATAGCTAATGCCAGTGAAGGTATCACTAGTTTCTCCTTCCCCAGTTTTGTACTCAGATTAGGAAACTGAGGACAAAGAGGTAATATAACTTGCCAATAGCCAAAACTGGAATCATGTCCTCCAGCTCAGCTTGTCCCCCACCCCTTTGGAGACATCTCCTTGTTCAGGAGCAATGCGGGGATTGAGTGGAGTACAGTAACAAGTGCCAAGCTACCTTATTCCCTTTCAAGGTTTCAGCAGGATGGCCGGATCTTCAACCCAAGTTGGGATTTTGTAGGCATAAGGTTTTGCATCTAATTGCTATCCATGAATCATCTTTGTCAGGCTGTTTTGCTAAGCATATTTTGTGTTTAAGTACAGCAAATTCTTTCACAGTTTCAGGTGGTCATTATGATAAATTCCCTGATGAATAAAGGGCAAAGATCACAGACCCGCATGTATAGAAGTGTATCCTGAGGCACTGAAGCAGCATGGCCCCTGAACAGGGTATGTCTGCCAGTCCTTGCTGGTAATGATTTCTAGAACCTGAATACAGGAAGAGACAATGTCTGATAAAGTGGTTAACAGGATAGGCTCTTGATACCATTTCCCTCAGCTCAAATGCTACCACACTGCTTCCTACCTCCATGATCATATTAGCATATTATTATCTTTTCAGTATTTCTGTTTCCTTCTCAGTGTAATGGGAACCATAAAAGTGTCTGACTCATAGGATTGTTCTGAGAATCAAGTGTGTTAACACATAATTAAAAACATAGAATAGTGTCTGTAAATATTAAATGCTTAATAAATGATGGGTATTTTAGCAAATGGCTCTCCAGATTGTAAGACACCGTATCTCCCCATGCCTCATGATCCTCCCAACTCTCAGGCTCACTTGGCTCATTCTTTTTGGAAATTAATAGGAGTAATACAGCTGGGCTGCATTACCACCCTTGTCCTGCAGGTGCTACTCACTCCTGAAGGGCGGTTCTTTCCATATTGAAATCATCAACGTTTAATAAGTGGCAATAAGTCAAAATTTGAAGGCAAAAACATAAAGAAAATATTTAGTTAAACAAAGTTAAAACATGTTTCTTTATTATGGAACTTTTCAGACCCTCGAATATATTAAGTGCACCGTAAACCTCTGGATGTGTATGGGGGTGCAGGTGGGAAAAGCAACGTGTTCCCCAATTTTTCTAATCACAAAACTCTCTTTTTCCCACATGACACCCGTTAACCACTTCAGAATAACTCATTTTCTACTAAAGCGAGTTTGGGTAAAACTTCACTCAGATTGCCTTAAAAATGGTATTATTCAAAGTGCAATCTTTAAATCATCTGCTTGTTAAAATGCAATTTTCTGAATCTCATGCAAGACCTACAGAATCAGATTCTTTGGCGGAGGGGCTGAAGATTCTGCATTTTAATAAGTTCCCCAGGTGCACATTAAATTTTGAGAACCACTGCCTTAAAGGAAACACTTCCTTAATTTTGCAATTCTGTAAATTTGAAACCCCAAATACTAAACATTGTTAATAGGAAAGATGCTTGTTAAATGCCCAATAGTCCATACTTTAATGAAAGTGTGTATAGTGAAGTAAATGGTGAGGTTTAGGAGATCTTTTGTTTTGTTTTTAATTGCATAAACATAGAAGTCTTCCCTGTGGTTTATATTGTGCCAGAGAGCCAAGGATACAATGATAAATAAGACTGGGATCCTGCCTTCAAGGCGTTTATATCTATAATTAAAAAGAGAATCAGGCAGACAGCTTGGTTTCTTGCTCAGCCTTGACCACATTCACCTTAATAGTCAAGCTCACATGGGAGTCAGGAGGCTTATTCCAGAAATGAAAGAAGAGAGAGCAAAATTTCTTTTATATGATTCAGTCCTGAATGAACCACCAAGATACTGGTTTTGTTTGTTTTTTGATATCCTGAGGGGGAGAAAACACATGCAGTAAGAAATCAGACAAAAAAGTCAAATGAAACAAAGGATGTGAGTGAGGAGGAAGGAGAGGGAAAACCTAGTAATTTGATGAATTTTGTGAAGGAAAAAACCCAACCCTGCTGACTCTGTCCACTTTAAGGTGAGAAATAACAGGATTAGAATGTCAAACTGCTGAGTCCTGCAGACCTAACCATAAACCTCCTCTAAGCTGTTCAGCTTTTTTCTTTTGCAGCCACTAATTAAATCATGCCTTGAAAGAAATGAAATAAACTAAAATACCAAATGCTTTGAGTCAAGTGGATTGGACACCCTTCAACCCATAAGGGGCTGGATTCTGGTGGACACACCTGGGAATGGAAAATAAAAGGCCTGCAGGAAGGAGGTCAAGACAGTAGAGCCCTTGTATCTGTCTTCAACTTTCCATAACTGCTTTTTATTTCATGTGGAATCTTATAGCATCTTCTTTTCAGAGGTAACCTCTTTGCCCTAAATCGTAGTAATTAAAAACACTACATAGGATTTCCTTCTCAATGTGATTTTATGAAGCACTGTGAGCCAGACGATCCCAAAGCATATTAAAAAATAGTATTTAAATTCCAAAATTTATCCATGTTTCCAACAGAAGAAATGACCAAACTTAAGAAGTCACCTAAATCAGGGTGGCTCACCAATCCTGTAGTTTGTGCACTATTTGCACCTTTTATTCAGATAATTACCTTTATGAACTATTTGATTTCTTACACATAAAGCTTGCTATATTGGTAGGTTCCTAAATCTCTCATTTATTTCATGAAAACACAATGTCTGTGTTTCATTCTTGGTAGATGGTATTTTTAATGATCAAATATCTAATGCCAGCACCTGAGGCCACCAGGAGTCCGTTTTCTATGTCAACCCCTTGCCTGTGTGAGGCAGGTCTACCATCAAATGAGAAGTAAACGACTAAAGCCCTAACAGAGATATTTCTGGCCCTGAGTTCTTCTGTTGTTTGCCTGAGAAAAATCTATCATTACTCTATATGCATATGGCATGTGTCAACTGTTTTAAAATTAGCCAACTTTCCTAAGCATAAAAATGGATTTTTGTCATATCATATGAACCATATATCACAAAAACAAACCATTTTTTGTTATGACTTTTTTCTTTCCAAAATGCATTAAGTCTTTCTAAGTCACTGCCAAATCCATTTCACTCACTGCATTTGTGAGATACATGTAAAGAAACCAAGCAGAGGGAGGAACTATCTCATAGAGTTGTTACCTGGAAGGAAATCTAGTTCATTAACCAAACCAGTTATATCGAGGAGCCTGTATCGTTTCACCTGCTTTTAAATAACAGAGTATTTGTATGCTATCCTGCACTGAAAGTTTGAGATAGGGCAAAAACAATTTAAAAACAAGATTAAGAAAAAACTGTTATTTATTGAGCATTCTCCATACACCAGATGGTATGATAAGGACTAACTCAGCATTATTTTATTTCATGCTTGACACAGTCCTCTAATGTGAGTTTTGCTCTATTCGGTTTGCAGATGTGGCACTGAGGCTTCCATGGTAAAATAATTTGCTAAAATCACATAGCTAGTACATAGTCGAGACTGCCCAAGACTGGGACCCAGGGTGAGCTTGTCTGGGCCTCCCCGTCAAGGACCAGGTCATGCGTGAATGAAAGCCCATTAGCCTTCTAAAGGCATGCTAGTGAGACAGGTCGGTGGCATCCGGGTCTCTTCTCCTAATTAACATTATATGCGTGTTATCTTTAAGGATTGCGGGTTGGAGGAGGCCGTCTCTGAAGGATGCATTCTACCTGAGCCTCTCTGCACATGCATCCAAACACGAGGATCAGTACTAGCACCACATGTATACTTAACAGCAGCTGTCGGTTCATTTGGAGGGGCCTGCAGTTCTTCTCAAGAGGGAAAAACATCGGTCTCTTACTTGGGTTAAAAAATCTGTGAATTTCTCTTTTGAAATGCTTGAGTGTTAATTGGAAAGGCAGCACATTAAATCATTATTAGTCATTAATACATCAGCACAAATTAGTTGATCGGGTTACGGAGAGGTGTGAAGGGCCTGAGGGAAAGCTATCATCTTGACGGAGGTGGTGGGGAGTCCCCAAGGAGGGCAGGCTCTGGGTTGCCACCGGGCTGAGCATGAGGCTGGCAACTGAGGAGCACCAGAGCACAGGGCGGGGCCGCAGGCACAGCCTGGTCACGCTACGGTGGCTTCAGCAAACGGACCTTTCTCTCCCTACGCTTGCACCATCACGCATACGCACGCACAAGCACAGGCACACATTGTGCGCTTCTGTCCCTGCCTAGCCTGCCGGAAGTGTACTTACAGACAAGGGTTTTAGGAAAGGTTGCCTGGAAACCTCCAGGCCAGAACCTCTCCTACTCCTGGGCCGGCCGGCGGCCTGTTACACGCCTCTTGCCTCTAGGGGTCTCCAGTGCCCTGAGCCTTCAGGAGGATGCAGACCTTGCTGTGTTCTCCCTCAGGTCCAAATCCCGAAGGGCGAAGATCGCTGACCGAGATGGCGCAGGCGGGGCGCTTCGGAGGACCCGACCACCCGCTGAAACGCTGCTAACCCACTTGGCCCTGCTCCTGCCCGACAAGGACGTATTTACAGTCGGCTAAGTGGCTGAACACAGAGTGAGGGGGAGGAGAAGTGAACTGCCCCCGCGGTCCTTGGCGAGTGCTTCAGCATTGCTAGACCTCAAGGGGATTGCAAGGACTTCGCTCTCAGCCCCACCTCGCACTCTTCCAGTGAGCCGCCTCTCCCTCTCCGGGCGGGCGGGCAGGCAGGCGAGGAAGACTACAGTAGGGCAGGGGTCCGGGAGTCTCGCAAGGCGAGGCAGGCTCAGGATGCTCGGGATGCTGAAGAAGGCCCTCGGAGTAGGGGACGGAGCTGAGTAACCCCGGTCACCAGCTCCTACTGCCACTGGAGCTAGACCCCGAGAGCCTGGCCCTCCTTCAGGTTGAGGATGAGGAGGAGAAGGACTCAATTCAGGAGGAAGGATCACAGCCAGGGTCTTGGGGTACCTGAATGCCCCACGAAAAAGGTCGCTGAGTAAAATCTCTCAAACAAGGAAAAAGAGAAAAACTTAGAGAGAGGTAATATTACCTCCATCCACTGTTGAAGCTGCAGAGCTTGGTGGCCAAACTCAGGCTCCCTAATTCATTCTGTGGTATAAATTCGAATCCCAACTCCACTACTCACCAGCCATGAGATTTTGGGTAGCTGACAACCTCTCTATATCTGTTTTTTCTCATCTTTAAAAGGGCACTGATAACATGTACTTCATAGGGAGTTTTTAGAATTGAAGGATATCCGCAGCTAGCACATTTCGTGTCTGGTACAGTTCCTGGCACACAGCAGGCGTTTATTCATAGACACTGAACTTCATGCATTTTCAATCATTGAGAACAGGCAGAACAGTAATTTGTCCTAGTCTCACTGAACGTCACAGATGTGTCTGGATTGGTGAAGGTCTTATATTTTATGATCAATTTTAATATGTCACCTCTTACTTTAAATGAATCACAACTCTCGCTTTTTAAAGGACTTCTATAGTGTAATGGTTTTCTTTGTGTTTTGAGCCGACTTTAGAATCTAGGGAGTTTCTTCGGGTAGCACTTTTCGGAGAGGGAAGAGAAGTGACAGATGGCAGAGCTTCTGACCCACAGGGTGTTCCAGCCACAGACCTCCATGCAGGTCTGCTTTATACACTGGAGTTCTAAGAGAGCACTTATTAATCAAAGTCTTATACTGTCTTTTTGAAAGGTTAAAAACCATCACAAATATATTCTTGTGTAATTCAGGGAAACCATTCCTTCCCATCCTGAGGACACTCATCTATAATTTTATTTGTTTTGAAAGCCCACTCTTCTGAAAATAGAGCACACCTGTATTCAAAGATGGTGGCACTGGAAATATTCAGCCCATGTGTACAAAGGACCAGGGATGTGTAAGGAATTGCATTAGAAACTGCAGCATTTTTGAATATGCACCAACCACTGTGGCCTGCTCCAGAAATCCTCAAGAGTCTAATGATTCTATTCCACTCTTGAGAGAAGTAGAGCAGCACTCCCCTTACTTGGCCACAAAGGTCCCATTTACCCTGGAATGATCACACTACAAAGTCCAAAGTTGAAAAGCATGGCTTTTGCACCCGATAGACCTGAGCTTGGCTACATTCAACATGTGAGAACTGGGATGAGTTATTTAATCTCTCTGAACTTTAGTTTTCTTGCCTATGAACAGAAGGAAACAACTCATCTTAGTGGGGTTGTTATATGGTTTAAATGAGACAATGTTTGGAAAGCAGTTACCATGGTACCTGGCTAATGGTATCTATTCCCAGGGAGTGTCTGATACACTGGATTCCAAACAGCATGTTCAGAAGCTACTATCCAACCCTCACTGGCCAGAACTGTATCCTATCATTGTTGCTTGGAAATCAGTTTTAACAGTGCTTATACTTAGGGGCACAAACCCAGCAAGTACCATTTTCTGAATTCCTATTATACAGCAGGTACTTTGCTGATATTTTTCAGTCATTGTCTCTAAGACAAGTGGGAATACTTAATACTTAGCTGATAGAGTTTATGCAACCTTGCTAAGGTCACACAGATAGCAATCAATCAAGGAAAAGTTGGAGCCCAAGTTTATCTGGCTCAGAAGTCAGGGGTCTTTTTTCCCCACCCAGGTGACTCTCAGAGCTTCTTGGGTTGCAAGGCAGAGGGCATGGTCCAGCAGCAAGAGCCCTGAGCCTCACATCAGCTCCTCTGGGCTTTGCCCTCCTCCATTTCATTCTGCAAAACAGAAATGGCACTCCCTAAGGTTGGAATGAAAATTAAATGAGATAGTACAAGGAAAAAATGAAGCTAGTACAATTTTTATCATAAAATAGTTTTGGAATCTATATTAAATAAGTACGAACTTGCTCCACCTAAGTTTCATCTGCTCTCCAAATCATTATTTTGGGGGGGGGGGTACCGGGGATTGAACTCGGGACCTTGTGCCTTCAAGGCAGTAGGCGGAACCACTGAGCTAAATCCCCGGCCCTAAATCACTTTTTATTATGAGAAATATATATGCCTTTCACAGCATGTGTGGATATATATGTAGTGTGCAAATGCATGTGAATATAGATGAATGTATATGTGTTATATACAGTCATAGAGCAAACTTTCACCCAGTACACTGTCAGCATCTCACAAGCAACCCCGTCTCCGTGCCCCTCCATGATCAAATTCCCATTTCTCCCTCCAGCCCAATTCATTTCTCATCTTGTTAAAAAATAATTTTTTCCCCCTTTTGCTTGTGCCTCTGGGTTGTCTCCAGCCTTTCTGCTGTGCCTGTGCCTGTCAGGTTCTGAGTGACACGTTGTTCACAGGAGAGAAGTAAAATAAAGTGGTTTGGCAAAGCAGTGGTGAGTGTGTGTGTGTGCACGCCCTCTATCCTTGTCAAAAGCAGCCAACTGGACACCTTAGGAGATATGTCTTAACCTAAAAGAACAGGAGGGATAGGTGGACTGGTGGGGGAGAGGTTTGAAAACATTTGGACTACTTGCTGTTCCCCAAGACCACTGAGGACAGAGTCTGGGACCTCCAGAGTGAGGGTTGGACATCAGAGCAGCTAGAGCCCCAGTTACCCAGAGTAAGCAATTTCCTCTTTAGATCCCCAGTTCCAGCCCCATTCCAGATTCATATTCAGCCCTATCCTCATTTTTCAGTGGACAAATCTGTCTCAATTTAAATATTAACCTCCTCTAAAGGATTTTTTCTGACCACTGCCTTAATCACTCTCTCCTATAAAACTCTATTTTATCTTCTCCAACATCAGCATCTGAAATTTCATTTATTTACTTGTCTACATGGTTATTTTTTGTGGATAGTACAGTAATAAAAAATAAGGACTCGAGATTTAAACTTGATTAGAATGCCACCTCTCCCACTTACTGGCTGTGTGACTTTGGACCTCTGTTTAACCTCTCTGGACCTCCAATTTATCACCTATAAAATGGGAACCACAAGCCTATTGACTTTACAAACCCATGAAGATCAGTAAATGAGTTAGTGTGTATAAAGTCTGCGACATCGTACCTGACACATAAGTATTGTTATTATCAATGTCCAAAGTAACTATTATTACCACGATTAGCAGCGAATCTTCCTCCAGCATGGACACAGCCTGGTGGCAAGGTGTGATCTGTGTTGTTCTCTGCTGAATCCCCTGTGAAGAACAGGGCCCAGCATGTGCTCCTAACCATGTATTCAGTACAATCAATGCATATGTCTGAAACCCCCAATGTCAAGCCCACTGGCAAGCGCAGGAGTTAGTGCCGTCAAATTACTGCATGGTGGTGAGTTCATGGTGGTGAGTGCAGTGCACAGAGTTTGAGCTCCATGTATGGAGTGTGGAGGAGGAAGCAATTAATTCTGTCCCAGAGTCTCAGAGAAGCCTTCACAGAAGAGATACTATTTACAGAGGCTGGAAGCTCAGCAACCCTTTAGGAAACAGAGACCAAGATGAAGCAGGTTCTGCAGAAAACAGCACAGCCCTCCAAGGCCTGGAGCACGGAGGGAGCACACTGTCCTTTCAAGTGGCTGCGGGGACAAGGGTAAGGTGGGAGAGAGGCACAGGTGCGCCTGGCAGAATAGCTCGGGAAGGAGCTCCTGTTGGCAAGGCCAAGAAATCTGGATTTCTATTCCCACAGTAGTGGGAAGTCACTGGAGATTCACAATAAGAGAGGAAGCATTATCAGATTTACCAGTGTGAAAGAGACTGAACTAGTTAGTCTTCAGAACAGGAAGCAGGGAGACCAAACGGTGGCAAGGGTCAGGCCAGAGAGGACAAGAATCTGACACCAGAGAGTGGCAGGTGGGGCAAGAGGAGCTTGTGCACTGAGAAATCATTAGCTGACTCACCTTGGGCAGTCCTGGAGATTGGATGCTGGGGGCAGTGTGAGAGGATGTGGAACGCAGGGCTGCCTGCATTTCTTAAGATGCCTCTAGAGGTCTGGTTGTATTATTAACCAAATCAGGATATCTGAGGAAAAGGTTGGCTTGGGATGTAAGTTGGGTGCACAATCTCTAAGTCGAGCTTTAGACATTGTGACCTTAGGGGTATCAAACTGAGGACCTTTAGTAGGAAAAGGGTTAACATTTGTTGAGGATCCACAGTGTACCTGCTATGTTTGGCCCCTTATGTATTTTGTCTTTTTTTTTAACAATGAGAATAATCCTTTGAGTGATGGGACATTATTGTCTTTATTTTTATAGGTGCTGATACTGAGTCTCAGAGAGGCAATGATGCCTTTTTTACATGGTTAACATTTAAGAACCTTAAGCAGATCAGTGTGATTAAGCAAGACTGAATGAAGTTCATAGTCAGAGAAGGATTAAGAATTACAGTAGTATCGGTAATTTGGGGGCAGATCACAGAAAACCTTGAATAGAGATAATAACTGCCCTGCAGGGGTATTGTGAGAATCAGGTCCAATGCAGCTGGTAAAAGCACTTTGTGAGCTATAGAATGCTAAGCAAATCTGAGGAGGTCTAGTTGTGCCCACCCTTATTGCCCTGCCTAACAATAGTAGCAATAATGAGTTATAATAGTCAAGTGTGTAATTATTGAATAAAATTAAATCACATGTCTTTCCCTATTCTTCTTACTGATAGTTTGACAAAATAATCTTTAACTCATAACAGTGGCATTTCTTTCCCTCCACCACAGAATCAACATGTCTGGTTTGAAAAAAGAAAGCTCTCACAAGGAATGATCGTAATGTGGCAGAGATGAGAAAGAAGACGATTTGAAAAAAAAAATCAAACACATTCAGCTGATCTCTACTGCTACAGCTTCACACTTTGGGATGACATCCTAAAGATTAGTTATTTGGTTATTTCTACTGTCAGGCAGAAACTCAAAAATATTGGGATAAATCACCAGGTCTTCCACTTGCTCATTCTTTCCAAGTGAACTGAGAGCTACAATGCTTTGCAAAGCCTTGGGGCTGAATCACAGTCAATGAGGTCCCTCCTCAAATAATTACGGGCCAATGTACACGGTTTGGGCCCTCCTTGACTTTTAAGTTTCAGAAATACATGCCCCAAGGCTCACTCTGGGTTGCTCTTGACCTCTCCCTCCACGTTCTCTCTCTTTTTTATGTCTCTGGCTCCTCTTGTCTCCTGACTCTGCCCTTTCTCTCCATTAACCTGTCACTACTCTTCAGGGCCTAGACCAAGAGAAATAATTAGTCCAAAAGAAATAATTAATTTTTCTAGTAGACATGTTGAAAAGTAAAAAGAAATGTGTAGAATTAATCTTAATATTTTATTTAACCTAATATATTCAGAATATTACCATTTAACATAATCAACATAAATAATTATTGATAACATATTTTGCTTTCCTTTTTTACAACTAAACTTCAAAATCTAGCATGTATTTTCACTTGTACAGTACACATTTCCAGTATTCAAAAGCCACCTGTTGCTAGCAAGTACCATATTGGATAGTACTGGTTAGCACTCAGTCCCCCGAGGTATCAAATTGCTGGTCCAGCCCAGCATTTCAGATATATTTGCACTATGTACGAGGCTCAGTGAAAGGAATGATGGGTCTGGCTATTGAAGATCTCATGTTATAATAATGTTACTCAACTTCACTTCCTCCAGCATGGCAGAGTGACAATTTAAAGAGGGGTCAGTCTGTCCCTAATTGATCAGACAAAGCCAACCCACTGCAGCCTGCAGTGGCATCCCTGGAGAGGGAGGAGGCATGACTGAGCTGCTTCTCAATTCTCCCCCAGTTAGGACACATCTTAATCCACAACAACTGACCACATACACATGTGCTTGGATCTCTTATCTACCTTGGCCCCCCGAGATGCTAGTGGATGCCCCTGAAAAGCAAAGGGAAAAGGTGTCATACCCACAGTCCAGCTGCATGGTCATGTAACACAGGAAACAAAGGTGACAGCAAGGTTTGGGGCAGGTTTTAACAGAGAAATGTCCCTGGAGACTTGTTCCCAGAATGAACTCCTGGGACAAAACACACAAACAGACTGGGGTCCTAGGGATTTTCCTCTTGATTTCAGGGTATGGTATGATGAGGCAAGTCATTCTGCTCTCATGGCCAGTATGAACTTCCTCTCTTATAGGAATAGGGCCCCTCAAGCCATTGCTTGAATAGAAGCCTGAGTAGAAGTGAAGGCCAAAGAATTGAGGGGTTGTGTTTCCAGGCCTCTCATGGGACCTAGGTTTTGCCTGACCTTTTCTCTGGAGAGAAGCCCACTGCTGGAGCCATTGTGTGGCTGGCTGGCCACAGCCTTCTCCTGGTGGGCCAGGGCCCTTGGCCTTTCCTTGCTGCTTCCCCAGGCTGGCAGATTGCTGCTCCCTTCTCCTGCTCAGCTGAGCAATCACAGTGCCCTGTGGTACAGCTGCAGGCAATACCACACCCCATTCCCTCCTGCTTTTTTGTGGTCTCTTTCTTTGTGACTGCTATAGCATATGTTTTATTAAAAGGGAAAGAGAAGGGGAGACAAGAGGTTATATACATGGGCATGCTCAAGAATCTTAAGATTGAAAATCTTCTGCTCAATGCAAAATGCCTAAAGGCTTTGGCATTTTGCCGGCTCTAAGTAAACCCCAAGAGGAACATTTGGGTGGGGGAATAGGAAATGGAGGAAAATCAAAGCTTTCTTCAGAGATTCTGATTTTAAGATACGAGATTTTCTCATGTTCTCTTGAAACTTGCCTGCTTTCCCTCAGTATCCTCATTCAAATTTTTAGATATGATACTGATAAGCTCTCTGACCTTGAACAGTATTTTTCCCATTGCATGTAAATCAGACTTGAGAGTGAGTAGAAGGCCAGATAATTTCCAATGGCTAAGGAGATTCCTAACATTTCAGAGTCCCCTGTCTGCATCCTGGGGCAACTTCCTCTAAGATAACATATACTCAAAATGTTAAACCAGATAGATAGTGTGTCCAAGTGGCCAGGGGAGAAGGGGCTCCGGCAGATCACAAGGAATCAGGTAAGCTTTGAAGTGTCCAGTCTTCCCACCTCTGTTACAGTTAGTGTGTCCATCAGCTAGGACCCCTCTCTCCCTATCCAAATAAATCCCACCTCATTGCTCACGGCTCAATGCAAATTCTCCCTCTGTTTAAACTAATAGTTATCATTATCTGTAGAAATCAACTGCAGATTTATTAGGTCAGGCTTTTGACTTCTTGTGTATTGGATTACTCTGTAGAACTTGTATTATCCTGCACCCTTTCCCAGATATAAGCTGAGTTTTCAACTAGACTGTAAGATCATTGAGAGCAAATGCTTATAAGATTTTTATCCCTCACTACCCTTAGTTTAGTGAAATCCTGGGTCATTGAAACCTCCCAGCCTTGTAAAGTATAGAAAAACTAAATCAGATCACGATTGCTAAGATTAAACCATTCCCTCATATAAGCCAAGGTTGGCTTAGGAGTAATATGAAGCAGATCCCATTCCTTGGCTTCACTTAATTGGTGTGTGACCCCGTGTAAAGCAGGTCTCCTTTCTGAGGTTCTCCGCGCTCCCTTTTCCAAGCAAAAGGCTAAGATCTCTCTCCCTCTCTCTCTCTCCCTCTCTCTCTCTCTCCCTCTCTCTCTCTCTCCCTCTCTCTCTCTACTTTTTAAGATAATCAAAGGTAAATCAAAGGTAAATGAGACAATAAGCCATGTGAAGATTAATTAGAGGAGTTCTGTGAAATGCTCCCAGCTCTTTGGGAAAAGATACCTTTAAAAATGTATTCAAGGTCTTATTATTTAAGAAAAAGAGTCAAATATCCAAAAATACAATGCACAGTATTTTGTTAAGCACTAACCAGGAAACCTCAACAGCAAGAATCCCAGTCGGCAGAAAGTGCCCATGCGGATGTCTCCAGTCCCTCCAGATTACCTCTTGTTTGTGAGCTGGAGAGAGACTTGGAACATCCTCTCAGAAGGGATCTCTGTTATGTGATGCTCCCCAGTGGCTAGTCTGTGCATTGGGAAAGGGGATCAGGAGGCGTTGATGACGCAGGGTTGCTCGGTGCTCTCTGGCCTTGCTCAGTAAACAACCAGCCAGGACACCAGAAAGGGACATCCAGAGATGATCTGCAAGACCTAGTGTAGAAGACACTCCCATCCTCAAGACCAGCTTGATATTAGCAGGGCAGGAAACTTCTCCCCTCCCCAGCCCTTCCATCCCCACCTCCTTTACTTGTTTTTGCACTGCAGCACACACCACTTCATTCTGAGAGAAAAAGCCAGTTCCATTTTTGGTGAGGAGAGGGAAGCAAGAGTCAAGAATGCTTCTGTCTTCTCCATGACTACAGCCCAGCTGTCAAACCCTTGGAGCTAGCTGTTCTCCAGCAGGGAAGACTATGGTCCAACATTTGGTTCCTTACTTTCAAACATTGCTCAGTATCCATGCTCTGCCTCCTCAAAGAAGCAAACTATGCATCTTTTCTTGGAGTAGGCAGTAACTACGATATTGATAAGACAGGATCCTTGTGGCGGCATTGCTTGGTCATGCCCTTGGTGCTGCAAAGCAACTTATTCTGGGTGAAAGGGAACTCCAAAGGGTCAGGCCTTAAACAAACAACATACACATAACTGTGTGAAGTCAAGAGGGAAAACACAAACTCCAGCATCACTTTGCTGTTGCCTGATGTCATCAGACTGCCCCCCAGGGGATTTGGTAAAATACTTTTAACTGCTTGGTTAATAGTAGCATTGCATGATCAGAGAGAGAGAGAGAGAGAGAGAGAGAGTCACTTCAACACACACATAAGAGGCCAAAATACTTCACTGACAATATACCTTTTATCCTTTGGATTGGTCTATACTGACATATCATTGTCCCTACTGTGTAAGGCTGGATTGCCTGGCTACAAGCATGGCCCTTTATAATAGCCTTTTAGCAAAACATTTGTTTCTGCTCAGGGCACCCCACTCCCAGGGTTAGGAAGAGTATACACATGGTTCTTTACAGAGGGGTCTGCTCAAACACCATGTTACTCTGCATTAGCTTGATTATTAGTTAATATTTGGCTTAGGTCTATATACCCTGGATAAACATGTACTGTGCAGAAGGGCTGCTCGGTGAGGAGAAAACTCCTCTGGGCTAGAATTACAGCTCCCAAGTTCCTGCTTCTACTAGGGAGGAACACTCCAGGTGTCCCTGGCCTGGGGTGGGTGCTGCACATGCTTGCTCCTTCTGTGGATTGCCAGCTTCCTGCATATAGCTGTAAGCACAAGCAAGCAAGCACAAGCACGCACGCGCGCGCACACACACACACACACACACACACACACATGCTGCCAGAGGCAGCATTTGATTGTGTATCCAGATGATCACAGAAGCAGGGAGAGCGATCTGCTAGATGATACCAAAATACCCTTCCCTTCAGCACAACAGTACTCTTCCCTGGGGTCTCCAGTGCTCTGACAAGCTCAACTTGGTCAATGGTGCTCCTACCTCCACCCTGGGGAGACTGCTTGCACCCTCCAGGTTCACTCTTTGGAATCTGTTTTCCTCCAGGCTGCATGTGCATGGGGAAACGAAACTGGCCTCTAAAGACGCGCTACAGGGCTCTATGAATATGTGAATACAGATGTATTGTGCATCACTACCTCAGATTTTTAGGGTCTTTCCCAAATACAGTGAACCTCTTACAGTTCATCCAGCATCTGCTCAGCGGGCGAAAGTCCTCGTCATCTTGTGCAATTATGTGGCCCAATTGGGTTTTCTGAAGCTAATGGGAGTTGCACTAACTTTGAGGACTTAAACCAAGCTGAAGCAATATAGGTCAGGCACAGTGCCCAGGCCGTGTGACAGCCATGCAGCACCAGGAGACAAAACCAGAGCGATCTCCAGTTAAACTCAAAGTCCACAGCTCAGCTCAACGAGAGACAGAAACTAAGTGGAATCATTCTCTTTGCCTGCTGCTGCCAGGCACCGGGGCAAGAGGGCTGTATGAAGGTGAAAGGATCCCCTTCCCGATGGACTCATCAAAAAGGACAATGAAAAGGGAAAATCAGGAAACCCCTGCGCTGTTACCTTGAATCCTTGCAAGAGCCCTCCTGGGTATCAGCTGCTCCTCAACCTCCAACGACTGGGAGAAGCTTCCTCAAACATTCCAGATTTTTGTGCAACATCTCTGGTGGCAGCTTTCCAAAGTTTTTACTTCATGATTTCTTGTGGCTCTTCCTCATTTGGGGAAACGCGAATGCCTCCCCTCAGCGTGTGAGAGGGAGCGGATGTGTCTTTTCAAATTCTCTAGCTCTGCTCTCTGCCGTTGCTGCCGCCCGCGCCGCCGCCGCCGCCGCGTTAGACCACTTGCCCGCTGCCTTTCCGCGGCGCGGCGCGGAGCCCCGTCAGCCCGAGCATCTCGGAAGTGAGGCGTCGGGCGCACGCGAGGTGGGAGAGGTGAGGAAAGTGGCAAAGTGGGGGAGTCCCTGCTTGTGCCTCCACCGAGGAGAAACCGAAGATCTCGCCTTCTTCCCAACTCTAAGGGCACTCACTCGCCCTCTCGGATCCGAAACCAGACCTCTGCGCGCGGGCAGAGACTATCCCTCCGGCTTCCCTGCTTCCTCGGCTGCCTGCAGACCTGCGGGTGCCCTCGGAGCGCACGCAGGTGCATTTCCCTGGACAGGTCCTTCGGATCCTCCGCGCTCAGCCGAGGCGCTGCCGGAGGAGCCACGAGCAGCTGGTGAGGCTGGCGGATTCCATCCCAGGCAGCAGCCTGGCGCGTGCCCGCTCCGACTCCGCGCTCCGTACCCAGGCGGTGTCACCTGCAGACTCAGACACCAGATGAGTGTCTTAAGATAACAATGCTGCCCTGCCTGCCTCTCTCTTTTCTTATGCACGTAGGTCGGCAGCCAATAGGACACAGCGCCACACTCCCCACAGGTGTCGATTGGCCGGGCCGCAAGGCAGGGGGCGGGCTCTGAGCTCCACCGCTAACTCCTTTGGTTAGCAGGCAGGCTGGGGTACCAGCTCCGTGTTAACCCTCCCAGCTTTGCAGCAGGGACTTTCTGGTGTGGATAAGGAAACCTTGGATAAATTCACGGCTGGGGGTGGGGAAGGGAGGTCAGGTTTACAGAGTTTAAAAAAATTGAAGAGCGAGAAGTAGCTGGGGAGCCAATTATATCTTTCTTCTAATCTTTCTGACTTACAATAATCATTTGTTCCATCCCATTTTGTTTACCTGCTTATACTGGAATTCCCAGAGATGGGGACTCACATGAGCCATTTTCCTTGTAACTTGGGCTTTCATCCGGTTGTTCTGTGCGTTTTCACTTCCTGAATGACTTAATTAGAAATGAGCCCCCAAGTGAGACATAGTTGTTCTCCCTCTCTCCCCCTCAGAGAGAGAGAGAGAGAGAGAGAGAGAGAGAGAGAGAGAGAGAGAGAGAGAGAGAGAGAGAATATAGCAGAAACTCTGTGGAAAGATGGCTAGATGGCTAGAGAAAGAAACAGATTTAGAGATGAGACCGAACAGCTAAATTAAGAAACATCCTGCCCCCACACCAGGACTAGGAAGACAAAAGAGAGAGGAGAAGTTCAGGGTCCTAGGACACCATTAAGGAGAAAAAAATGTCTTGCTTCCAAAAAAGAGAATTGTTTTGCTTGTGATGTTTTCTTTCTGCGTGTGTCCTTTCACTTCAGTGTGTGCCAGGAAGAGGGACTTGGTTTTTAACAGAAAACTAGAAAAATCAGAACAGGACCAGCCTTGTTTCTGTGAAGCAGGTGCTGTTGCTGAGTCTGTGAATGGAGTGGGAAGGAGGGAGGGAGGGAAAGAAAGTAGAAGAGAGAGAGAGGAGAGCAGGAAAGAGTAAAGGAAGAAAATATTAACTTTAAATTAAGGATGTGAATTATATATTTTGATGTTCTAAAGAAAGTGCAAAACAAGTTATGGCCCACTAACCAGCATATATGCTAATTTTGGCAAGCGCATGGGAAGGTCATAGTGAAGAAAAATCCAACACAACAGAAAGCTGGGGATTAGAACTGACCAAAACACTTGCAAGCTTCACATAAAGTCATGTGATGGGGGAATGTGGAGAGGAGATTATACACCCAACATATAGTCTCAATTTAGTTTCTTTGAATGGAGAGCAACATCAGAGAGTATCTCCCAAAGAACTAGAAAAAAATAATAATGAAGAGGTCAAATGAATGTCAAAGCAGTTCCCATCTGGATTATCTAAAAACTGTATCCAGCTGTATGAATACAGAAAATCAGCAATAGCATTTTTTCCTTCTCACCTGTATTCTCATTTTCACCTGTATTTCCCCCTCTGACCCTTACACAAATTAGACATTCTTTCTGTGTGCTGCAAGTATCTGTGTGCCCATGCTATAAACATGCCAGAGAATGGTGGCCCCTGACTCTTCACCTACGATGAAATATACAAGTGAAGCGGTAAATGTCTAAATCTATTGTTGCGCAATTGCTGAGTTATTTACTTCTGTGATTTTAAGAGCCAAAGGTCCACTGACTTGTCTCAAGTAATAAGACACTGGACGTCAATGTTGCAAAATAACATAAGAGATTAGGTAAGTGGAGTGAGCAGTCAGACTGATGCAAATCAACTGTATTGGAAAGACAGTTAAAATTGTTAAGAGTTCTAAAGTGGAAAAGGGAGTGGAGTTGGAAGGCATGAAACAACTTGCAAAAAGAAAAACTTGCCTATGGTTTTTTCTACTATGGTGTTCTAAACCACATTATTAAAATTTAATGAGGTAAAAATAAACATTAAAAATTCAACCAGTGATTAGTTTGATGAACATTTGCTTATCCATGGATTGATGTAAACACTACCCACATAATTTCCAGGACTTTAAGAGGCCCACGCTTGCCCTTTCCCAGTCAGAATCCTTCATTCCCAGAGATAACTACTATTCTCACTCTTGTCACTAAAGTTTAACATGATCTGCTCTTGAATTTTATACATATAGAATATTAGAGTATATATTCTTCTGTGTCATGTTTCTTACACTCATCCTTATCCCTAGGAGATTAATCCATGAAGTTGTTGTACTTCTTACAATTGTTGTGTAGTATTCCATTGCACAAGTATATGGCATTTATCCCTTCTCCTATTGACAAATAGGGTTGTTTCTTCTTTGTTTATTATGAATAAACCTGCTAGGAATGTTCCTGTACTTAACTTTTTTATATATAGGCTATCATTTCTCCTGGGGTAAGCACCAAGGAGTACAAATCATTTGATTTACTTCAGTTTCCTACAATGGAGCAAATCTTATGAAGAGGACTCTAAAGTGTACTTCCTGTTTTAAATAGTTCTGTCTCCACCACCTGCCTTGCAAGCGCAAGGATCCAAGTTCGATCCCCGGTACCCCCCCCAAAAAAAGTTCTGTAAAGTGATGATGGAAAAGGCTGTCACTATTGGGCAGCAACTAAATGTTTCAGATCCTCTGCAACAGAAGCATGTGTCTCCCTCATAGCTACTTTAAAATTATAAATTATTATTTCTATTTGCAAATAAAATACTGAGTGAAAGATTCTATATTTGGAAATAGCCCTTGCTTTTTTGAAGGTGTTTTTTTTATGTGTGCGTGTGCGTGTGTGTGTGTGTGTGTGTGTGTGAGAAAGGGAGGAGATACTGTGCAAACAGTCTAGGGCCACTAATAGTAAGAGATTTAAAGTCTTCAGATTTCCAAACCCTGGTGTTTGAACTGGAACATGTAGGATAAGGAAAACTAGACCAACATGAGGAAAGCAAGATTTCAGAAAGATCAAGGTGGCACCTGTGTATGGAATTGGCTGATAGTAGGAAAAGCAATCAAAAGCTACTGTGAGAGTCAAAGAAGAACACTGACATTTAAACCCAGGAAGCTGGATATAAGGAGGAAAATTAAGACTGAAGACAACAGAACTTGCTATTTTATAGTGTTTTAAAAAATATAAATATTTGCAAATACATTATCTGTGCCATGTGAGGTAGGCAGACATGATGATGATAGAAAACATTTTATTGATGGGAAAGCTGAAGAAAACAATGGCCCAAACTCACCTCCAAGTAAGAAAATTACAGAGGTGAGACTTGAATCCACTTCTGTTGTTTCACCATATGACGGGCCTACAGGTGATGACTGAGATGACTACACTCCTTTCCCATCCCCTCATTTAAATGTAAATTATTACCCGGAGAGACTTGGTTTTGTCAATTGCAACCTCTACCACCATCTCTAGGGATTTATCCATCTATCTTTTGATTTATTTATCTATTTTTGAGGTACTCGAAATTGAACCTATGGCCTTTCCATTCAGCTACATCCCCAGCACTTTTAAAAATTTTAAAATTAATTTTGCTAAGTCTCTAAGTTTCTCAGGCTGGACTCAAACCTGCAATTGAATCCTCTCAACCTCCCAGGGTGCTGGGATTATAGGCATGTACCACCATGCTTGATTTGTTTTGTTATTTAATTGAAGAAGTGACTATGTGACATTATACCATGTTTACAGGAATCAAGTACTCTGGAGAAAATTCATTTTACTTCCAAAGTGTCAGTTGCTTGACTCTTCCATAGAGAAAGCAGCGGTCTATAAAGGCCCGAGATACAATGTTCCATATATTCCCAACACAATACACGTGTTAAGAAGACTACACACTGACTTATAGAAAACCAACCCCAAAAGCTTCACTTGAGTTTTCTAACATGACTCAAGACTTCAGAAAATTTGAACGAGATTTCAAACTGAGAGTAAATTACTTGTTACTAAAAAGCAGGAGGGGTATTTTTCTGCCCATGCTTAGACTAATGCCCAGAATATGGTTAAGAGCTCAAGTGTTTTCTGAGTGCATTACTG
This sequence comes from Heterocephalus glaber, assembly GCF_000247695.1. The sequence goes on from NW_004624771.1 coordinate 5,025,304, forward strand.
TGAGCTGTAAAATCTTGTCTGTGGTTTTAGTTTTCATCATTTTAGCAGATTTATCTTGTAAAGTATCTCACCATCTCACTGGCCTCAGTTCCCTCATGTGTTAAATGGAAGAGTAATAGTTAATCTGGTAGTTTCATACTATTTCTCACATTCCAAGACTAATTGTGTTTTCCTGGCATTACTCTAATTATTCAATGGCAAAACCTTGCCTACTTCTTCTTGTTTTGGTTTTTTTTTTTTGTTACAGGGGATTGAATGCCGGACCTTGCGCTTGCAAGGAAGGCAGCAGAACCACTGAGCTAAATCCCTGGCCCTGCCTACTTATTCTTAATGCTTCTTTCCTGTGCTAGAGAGTAGTAAAAAAGGTGTCACAGAGTCTCTGTCTCCTTGAGTACCTCATAGGAGAGTAATGAAGATGAATTTTCAAAAGGTTATTAGCTGCTATATCTCTTTTGCAGTAGTTTGTAATGCCACATAGTACTATACCTATGGGTTAATTCTTGAATACATCAGATTTTAAAACTAAAGTTTTTATTAAAGTAAGCTTTTTTGGGTGATAAACAGATCTTTTATTCCTTCCTTAATGTGACCTTAAGTATGGCTGATTCAACTAGATGAACTATTTAGCTATTTAACTAGATTAACCTTGAGAAATGCATGGCACACTTTTTTGTATTTTAAAGGATGTATATTTAACCATGTCAATGAATTTACAGGAGGTAGATTGAGAATACAACTGTTTCTGAAGAAAGGGTCTTTGGAAAAAGGTGGTAGATCAAATTCCTAGAGAGTAGGAACTCAGTGTAGTCTTTAGAGCGGCTAGCATTTAAATTGACATTGAATAAATAATGTTGGAGAGACATATTTTTGAAATAAATTACTGGTTATCATGTGAAAAAATTTTAATTCCAGTATTTCCCCAAAGTTAATTTATACCACTGTTGCATGTGGTCATCAGTTTTAAAAGCCAACACTGCCCAGCACTGTGAGGAACAGATCTCCTATAGGTTTTTCTGTGGTGGTGTTATGCCTCGGACTTCTCAGGCAATTCTCTATCCTTGACTGAGTTAGGACTGGGCTGGCTCACATCCAAGAATATTCTTTTATTACTTTTCCACTTGTAAGGGTGCCTGGAAACTATAGTTTTTCTTACATTTTATCCCGGCTTTGTTCCATTTCCCGGATCCTTTAAAAGTAAAGGCTCAACTCGTCTTTGAGCTAAGTCTGCTTTGTCCTACCAATTATAACATTCCCCAAGCTATCTTTTAAGTACTGTAGATAACATTTGTGACAGAAATGAAATGAAGAGGTAAAAATAGCAAGTAAAACTTCTCGTCTCCTGCTTAACTGTATAACGTACATCGACTTGGTTTTTTTTGTTTGTTTGTTGTTGTTGCTGTTGTTGTTTACTATATCAATATAGCAAATATTTTCTTTAAATGTTATCCAATGTTAGTGGTGAGTAAAAATATACACGTGTATTTATCTCAGCACCCACTTATGCTACAGACAAATCCAACTAACTAGTGTGGGGAGAAAAAATAAAAAATTGGATAAACTAAGTCCACAAAATCACTAGAAGAATTTGCATGTAGAAAGACCCCCCATCTACACACACACACACACACACACACACACACACACACACACGCTCTGAGGAAGAGCTCTTTAAGGTGTGTGCCTCTGTGTGCCTTTCCTGAGCCATTTAGATGATGATGCGACAGGGAAGATTTTGCATTGCCAAGACGAATTTTTAAAAATGCAGTACACGCTGTTAATCGCCTAGAGCGCGGCTGGAGCAGGGGGATGCAAAGGAGGAGAGAGGCCGAGCACCCACAGCCAGCCGGGGGCTGACCTGATTCCCCCTCAGCTCCCTTCTCCTCCCCTCCTGACATCCTTCCTTCCCTTTTGCTCTCCCCGCCCCATCCCTCCTTTCTCCTTTCCCTGATTAGCAGCTCCGGGAAACAAAGGACCCGGCTCTCCTGACCTGGCCTCAGCGCGGACCCAGCACTGCCCCACACTGCCCGCCGCACCTCGCGGGCCCGGGTCCCCGGCTGGCTCCATCCCTCCCCAGCTGCCCCGCCTCCCGCCGCCCGCCCCCTCCCGCCCGCTTCCTCCCCGCTCGCTCGCTTCCTCCCCCACCAACGCAGCGCAGGGAGGAAGGCGGCCGGGCTCAAGATGGCTTTAGCCCGGCTCTGCGCCCTGCTCGCCTGCTGCTGGGCCCCGGCGGCGGTGCTGGCCACGGCCGGCGGGGACGTGGATGCGACCAAGGAGCTGGAGTGCAAGCTCAAGAGCATCACCGTGTCGGCGCTGCCCTTTCTGCGCGAGAACGACCTGAGCATCATGCACAGTCCCTCGGCCTCCGAACCCAAGCTCCTCTTCTCCGTGCGCAACGACTTCCCGGGAGAAATGGTCGTGGTGGACGACCTGGAGAACACAGAGCTGCCCTACTTCGTGCTGGGTGAGTCCGGGGGAGGTCGAGGCTGCCTGAGGCGCCCCCAGCCCCCTCTCCGCTCGCGCCTGACACTCACTGGCCGAACACCTCCCCTCCCCTCCCCCAACGCCTCCGCCCCGCATCCGCCCGCTCCTGAGAGCTCTCCACACCCACTTGCAGGCTAGCGCCTCCGTGCACCTGACGCCCCCCACGCCTAGGTAACCTGGAGGCCCGGCCCTCAGCCTCCCTTCAGCTGCCCTGCCCCGAAGGAACAGGTTGCTGGAGTCTCTCAGAAACCTTCTCCAGCCTTGCCTTGCCACCCAGCTTTGATTCAGGAACGGAGCCAGGACAGACTTCTGGTCTGCTACCCATTCAACTCCCATGAGCCCTTCTCCCCACTCCCTGACCACATGCTCAGCTCTGCTCCACACCCCCTGGACACCCATCCCCAAGTGCAGCCATTCCTGGGGCTCTGGGAACAGGTATTTTGTCATCTCTTTGTCAGACCTGTGCAGGCCCAACTGTGATGGCTGGATGGCTGGATCTCTGGTCTTCACTCCTTGACAGCCTTTTCTTTGTGGCCGTGTTCCAGGCACTCAAGTTTCTTGTATGGGGTGTTCACCCTGGCAGGGCCTGCCTCAAGGCCAAAGTGTGGTGGCTCCCTAGTTCAGCTGCCTCCACATCTCCAAGGCACATCACACTGGCTGGGATAAAGAAATCACCCAGCTGTGGTCTCTTAATGTTGTTCTCTTTGTTCCCAGAACTGCTAAGACAAGCATAGGCATTGGTACAGACAGAAGGACTTCTCTGAGCAAGAGGCTTTCCTTTCCTTTGTTTGTTTACATTTCTCTCCTTTGGCACCTCCATTGCCATTTTCTTAGGCCACAAAACTCCTTCAGGTACTGGAATGCGTACATCACTCTGAATCCATCCCTCTGTTTCCTTACCAAGTTGCAAAGATGTTGTGGTCTTGCTCTAGCATCTTGCAAAGTACTACAGGTTCATCATGTGACGTAGTTAACCAAATTTCTCCATTTCTCTATGTGTAGATATCTCTCTCATCTTGCCTACCATCCAATTCATTTCTTTAGTGGTGCTGTATGTATTCTAATTTTGACTAGGAGAGAATTCAAAGATAATTGTAAGTCATTATCTAGATCCTAGAAAACAAACAAGAAAATGATAATGTCTAAGACACTGTCCTAGACACCTGCTTAATGTCCCAGCTACTCCAGTTCACTTTGCAGGAACATGGCTTCCTGATAGATGTAGGGAAATTAGAACCACATATCAAATTCTAACATCTTTCCCATTGCTCTTCTTTAGCAAGAAATCTGTTCACACTGGAAATATTAGGAAGTGGGTGAGTAAACCCTTACTCCCCAACCCCTATGGAAAAGTAATTTCAAAAATTACCCGGTCCTTGGAAAAGTTGGCTTACAGTCGTGGAGTGTAGCTCAGTTGAGTCCTTAAAACCAACCTACATTGTTGATAGGATTATTTATTTTTGCATTAAAAATACCAATAACATAATAAAAACTGGGGGCTGGCTAGGTATGGGAACATTGTTGATATGCTACTCCTCACAATGTACAAATTGCTGGGTTATTCAGTGGGTGCAAATTTTGTGTGAAAGTCATGCTGATGTGCAAGTACAGACTGTTCATGCTAATGTATAAGAATGAGTATGGAGAATTATGTGTTTCTAAGGAGGCCGTTTTGGGTTCTGCATGCACTGTTTACTGTTCATGAAGAGGGACATGTGTGGATGAAAAAAGGGAGGCGGGGCTAGCAGGTGTTTAAAATTACACTTCCTTTTTTGCAGAATCCCAGAGAGAGGGCCCGGTATCATAATATGTATAACAGGGTCTGATCTGCACTTTCGAAGCTCAGATATTAAAGATGGCTTTGTGCATCTCTTTGCAAAGCTACCCACTGCAGCGCCCTGTTCTGGTTGCGATGGTAACTTGTTGCAACTTGGTAGTTACACATAGGCATGGGCACACTCACTTGGTGACCACATGCACTTCTAAAATGCATGGATTGTCCCCCACACCTTCCCAGTCAGCTGGGTGTGCTCAGAACCAGAGGTGTCCTGGAACCTAATCCTTCTGGCTTGATATTCCCAAGGGGAGCAGGAATGAATCTTGGGTAGGTTACTGGAGCCAACTGGATCAGAAAGAAAGAGGATACCAAGTTTGTGGGGGACAAACTCAAGGATAGTTGCTTTTGAAGTTAACTTTTATTGTCTTGGATCCATTCATTTATGGCCACTAGTTAGGGCCATAGTGACTTTAGATTAGGGCTTTCTTTAAGCTTCTCTCTGGAACCCAGTTTGCTTAATGCATTCCTTGGAGGAATCTGAATTAGTCAGTGCTGGGAATTTACTGAGCATGCTCTTGCTTAGCACTTTTAGGGCTAAGACACAGAAATTAAAAAGTAAAAACCCCCTGCTCTCAGGGACGTCCTAGTCACTGGAAACACAAAAGATACCTGTAAGAGCTGTGAGTAATACCTGGCTGTGTGGTATGGATGTTAATGAAGTGCTTCCATGATGAGAACAGATTCTATGGAAGACTAGACTCGATTGTGTGATAAGGACCCTTGACCAAAATCAGAACCTGTCACATCTTTGAGTGGAAAGAAGAAATGTAAACAAACAACAAAAGCAAGTTTTAGTTTCATTTTGTTTTCAGAATCAAGTTCTATCAGTTCAATGAGGCAGACAAGGGTTTTCTTGTTTCAAACAAGGACTGTCTCAGAATTTGTACTGAGGCTGACCTTCCAAGCCTCTTGCCTTCCACTTTTGCCATGGCCTTCAGGACTCCATTAAGGGTTTTGCCTATGCTGTCCCCTCTGTTGAGAAGGATCCTCATTCAGTTCTCACCCAGCAGTTATCTATTCTCTCTTCTAAACCTACACACATGGCACCCTCCCCAGGCAGTCTTCCACCCATCCCACCTCTGTGTTCTTTACATGCATTAAAAAACTAAGCAGAACTAAACACAAATGTATGAAATCGAAGTAGATCAGATTTGGCTTGGTCTAGGAGAGGTGAAAACATTTGAGGTCATGGAGAAGAGATGAGCAAAGGGTGGTGGTAGGAGTCAATGTGAGAATGGGATGTGTGTGCCACAGTGTGGAGCTGAGTAGACTTGTGATAGAAGAGTGGTGGTGACGGAGTGGAGACTGAGGCACGGCTCTCTGCACAAAGGCCAGGCAGGGAGGGCTGCCTGGACAGGGAAAACCATGTAGCTTGGCTCCTAGATGCTGTCTCAGCCATCAGCCTTGTCACTTTGCTGTAGAATAATCCTAGTCAGAGGGGAGGAGTCTAGCTGTTCTGTTCTCTGGGGTGGGTTTCCAAACTGTGGTCCAAGAACCAGGTGTGATTTTCATTTGTGTTGTGCTTAGTTAGCTACTCATAGTTTTGAATTGGAGTGTTTTCAGTCCAGGGCATGTAATCTCTAGATTGCCACCCTTCCCACAAATACTAATTGTATCGTGGCAGACCCTCTTCTTTATGGTGCTTATCGAGAAGCTCTGAGCCAGGTCATCTAAACTCCTGCTTTCAGATGTGTTGTAAAAATCTCTAAAGTGTTGCAAAAATAGCTGCAATTTCCAATTCAAAAGACTTAGGTACATAAGCCTTACTATCCTCTCAGGAGAATTTAAAGGCTTGCCAAATTCATGAACTGAAATTTCACATTTCAACTGTAATTTCATCTCTTAGCGTTCAAAACTGCAGACATTTCTGCTTTGGAGGCGTGTTTGATCTTGAGATGAGGTGTTAACGTGTAGTGTGCCCTCTAGTTTTTCTGTGCTGTGAAACAAGATGTATTTATCAATCTCATGATTATGTGGAGGGGATGCCCTTCTATTTCAGACCCAACTACTGAGCTTTTGCATGCATGAAACTTGGTGAAGAAAGCTATTTCTCTTGTGCTTTGGAATTTTTCCTTAGCTGCCATGCTCTTTGATCAAAGAAAGTGTTCCTGAAGAGAAATCAATCAATCTGAAAAGGTGTAGTAAGTTGCCACATGTTTAAAGTGTCTGGAGCAGTCTGGTGTGGTGGTTAAAAGGAAAGGCTCTGAAGACAGATCTGGTGTCAGCCTCAGGCTTGCCACCTGTTCCAATGGTGGAGGAAAGTGAGATCAGGGAGGGTAAATGATTACTCAGGGTCCATTCAAAATTAGGTCAATATGACACGTAAAGCTTTTTCTTACCTATAGTACATTTGCCCTGAAGTTTTTCAAAATCTGTTTTCTTTTGTGGGTAGGAGATTTGGCAGTGGTTAGCATAGGGGCAGCACACTCAACTGCTTAGTGTAGAGGAGTCATTTATGGTTTCTATGCAAATACCCCTTACAAGTCCTCACTAGTTGAGGGGTTTGTCACATAAGCCTGCATACAAAAGGTGAACCCCATCGAGAAATACTTAGGTTAGTAGATTTATTTACTTAAGAAGAATATGGAAGTTCTTATTTCATTCCTAGTTTTCAGATTTGTTATGTTTTCAGTATTCATTTATGTTATAAAAACATAACTACTCAAATATACCTGAGTGGTATATTGTGGTACCCATATATCTGGTGAACAAGGCAGGATACATGGGGATGAAGATACTTAGTATGTGTGGTGCTTTCTTGAGAAGGGCTTTACAGAAATGAAAACTGGGAATACCAGAGGGATGAGGTTCTGGAGCCACCCAGAAGGCACTGTGTCCATAAATTGCGCAGGCTTGGCTTGCCCTCCTGTTTCAGCTCCCAGAGTGCTGGGACTATAGGTGTGCACCACTGCACCTAGTTTACTGAGCTTTTCAGTTGGCTTCAAATAAAAACTTTCAGGTAAACTTTGGACTAATAAGAACAATTAAAATACTCAAATATCCATATTTTCTTTTAACACATCTTTCCATCTTCACATTGGAAGAGAAACTTTAAAGTATATTTCTTTTCTCTTCTTTTTGCTCTTCACTACAGTGCACTGCCTACCTTGTAAACAAATATGCATAGAGTGGCAGCCATACCTGAGATGTGGTAGAATGAATGGTAGCAATCTTAAGGTAGGGTCTTCAGCATTCATGTAATGTGCGCTAGCAGAATGTGCAAATTTATAGTATTGAGAAAGTTATTATTTATTGCTTCTCTACAGAAATGTAGATTTTTACATCAAAAGCATTTTGATTGCAGAAGTGATGAAATTTAGAACACTTCAAATCCTCTTTTAGATGTGCTAATTTGGCTTAAAGTCATTGGAGTATTTGAAGAAAAAGTAAAATACAAAATTAATTTCTTTATTTCTCTTTGGAGGTAAAATTGAGATCTTGTTTTATAGAGCAAATAAATATATTTGCACATATATACATGTATATATATTTCCATCAAAAATGTATAGACACTTCAGGAAAAGAAAAACATATAAATATTTTAATACTAAATGTATTGAGACATCCTGAGATTAATACAAGTAACCTTTGGGCTCTACAATTAAGAGGGGTGCTCAAAATGGTGGCTATTAGCTTCCAGACATTTATTAGTATGGGGAACTGCTGCTTGGGTAACCTTGGTTATTGAGATTTGTACACATACATTTTCAGTTTCTTCTTTAAGGGCCAGCAGTGTAGTGGGTTTTCTACAATATACAACACCCTCTAGGGTCCCCCGTATGAGGGTAACATCATCTGGTGAAAAAAGATCATGTGATTTTTCTTTTCCTGAATATTGTGTATACATGTTTTTGGCGCGCGCGCTCTCTCTCTCTCTCTCTCTCTCTCTCTCTCTCTCTCCATACACACACACACACACACACACACACACACACA
>NW_004624771.1:5033911-5073733 GCF_000247695.1 Heterocephalus glaber
TGAAATAGTTGATATTTTATAAGAAATCACATACACTTTAAAACTTTGAGAGAAAAAAATGGTATCTCTGTGGATCTCCAGGACGTTTCCCAGGAAAAAATTCAGAAAAATTACATTGTTGCTGATGGTAATTTAAATTGATATGACAACTTTTGTAAAAACAAGGTTGAAAATGTGCATGCCTGATGATCCAGCAATTTCACATCTAGTTATTTATTACATAGGAAATCTTTTGTGTGTACAGAAGAATATTTGTAACATGACTGTTAGTAATAGTAAAATGTGGAAGCAGCCATTACCAGGAAACTAAAAGTAAGAGAAGTGATACATTCATTAATGGACTATTATCTAGCCATGAAAATAAATAAGTTGCAGCTACATATACCAGTGTGAGTAAATATCACAAAGAAAGGTAAGCAAAAGTAGGCAGCTAACTAAAAAATGCATAATACAATTTCATTTGTATAAATTCAAAACAATGTACTGTTTAAGGATATATAGATAGATGTGGTAAAATGTTTATGAAAAGGAAGGAAACAAAAAGAAAGGATGATATATCTGGTGGAAAGGGAAATTAAAGGGAAAAGGAAAGACAGAGGACTTCAGAGATGTTGGCAGCACTAGATGTTTGTGTTCTTTTCTTTTTAAAAAGAAAAACAAAATTAATTATTTAGAAATATTTTAGCTTTATAGAAAAACTGGTTAAAAAATTGTTCTGAGTTCTCATACACCCCACAGCCATGTTCTTCTCTTATTAACATCTTACATTAGTGTGACACAGTTGTCACAGTTGAAAAATAGTGTTGATGAATTGGGTTTGTTGGGTACCGAGGATCGAACTCGGGTCCTTGCGTTTGCGAGGCAGGTGGCAGAACCACTGAGGTAAATCCCTGGCCCTTGATGCATTATTAATAAAAGTCCACTCTGATTCTGCTTGTTTAGTTTTTACCTAAGATCCTCTTTCTGTTTTGGGATCCCATCCAGGACAACACAGTACATTTTGTCTTCACGTCTCCTTAGGCGTCTCTTGGCTGTGCCAGTTTGTCGGACTTGTTTTTATAACCCTGACAGTTTGAAGGCAGGCATTTTGTAGAATGTTCCTCAATTGGGATTTGTCAGATTTTTTTTCTGATAATTAAAGTAGATGTAGGGTTTATGGGAAGAAGCTTTAAATTGCCATTTTTATTACATCACATCAAAAGTACATTTTATCAACACGACTGGACTGATCCTGGTGGCCATTGATCTCGATCACCTGATTGAGGTAATGTCTGTCAGGTTTTTCCATTATAACATTGTTTATCCATTTGCCCAATGAAGAACATCGTTCTTACCTCTAGTTTTGGACAATGGTGAATAAAAGTACTATAAGTATTAATACATTGGCACCTTTTCTTTTTGCCTTACGTGTTTCTTTGGAGGAGAAGAAACCACACTTCAATAATATATTTATGTTTATATTCAATAAAAATAAGTAATTTTACACTTGGGAGGTCTTTTTTGTTTTAGCATCTATTGTGCTCTGCATCCACAGGATATAGTTTCCTTTAGCTCAGGCTCCTATCTGTTGGTTTTCACACAGTGCTTCAGATGAACCCAGGTACCTTTCTTTTTGGCATACTTCTCTGCCTTACATGAGCATGCCAACTCCGTGCTCGGAAAGACTTAGTGAGTATCTAACTAAGATACCTCTTTCTTTCCTGTTGTCTCAGTCATTTTGGTGAATTACTGAAAGGTAATAATAGTTCTGGCCGAAAGCTGCAATACTCATTTCTGTGTGCTTCCTTTTTTGTGTTTTTAGTTTTTGTTTTTTTGTAACCTCAATGCATAGAATTGAGTTTATCATATTCCACAATTCACAGCACATTTTATTGTATGTCTAAGAAAGCCTCTGTCCTTCTGGTGGTTTATGAATTTGCTGGTGTGTTTCTTCTAATCCCTATCCCAGTTCCCATAAACCTTCCCTGTCAGGCAAACATTTGAACTTAGACCTAACATTTATCCCCTATTTCCTTGCAATATGTGAGTAGTTGTTTTGTGTTCATGTATTTTTAACTTAACTAAGTGGTGATGTGGAATCATGCCATTCTGATGCTTACATTTTTTATTCAGCACTATAGTTTTTAAATTCCACTTATATGACTGCAAATAGAGCACAGTATTGTCCAACAGAACTTTCTTCAATGATGGTACTATTTATATCTGCCTTATCCAACATGGTAATGTCTAATCAACTGTGGCTCTTGAAGTACATGAAATATAGCTAGTGCAAAAGAGGAACTAAATTTTTATTTTAAAATTATTAGTAGTTTACTTTGAAATGATCTCATATGGCTAGTGGCTACCATATTGAATAGTGTACATACAGAACATTTGCATAATTGCAGAAAGGTTTATAGGACAACACAGGTCCAGTGGGCTCATTGATTTGGATTGAAACAAAGCATTCCATTCTGGGCAGCTAGCACATTTTACAGTTTCTCTTAATGACAATACCCAGGATGCCTCCTGTTCCTCATCACTATAAATAATGCTGCAGTTATCATCTTTGTGTTTATTTCCTTAAGGACATTTGTGAAAATTTCTCCGGGATATACAGCAGGGGCAGAATTTCTGATTCATAAAAGTTATGTACACTTAATTTGACTAAATATCGCCAAATTGTGCTCAGTTGGTTGTATCCATCTGTACTCTCTTCTGCAGTATATCAGGGTTTCTATATTCCCATGCCCCCACCAACACCTGACATTATACATATTACACAATATTTACATTATACAAAATTATACATTATACATTATTTCCTAATATTCATCAATCTACTAAATGTAAAGGTATCTTACTGTTTTTCATTTTATATTTTTCGGAGCACTTTAGACATTAGGGAGAGTGTCCTTTTGACTGTAATATGAGTTACAAAACTTTTTTCTAAAGTATATATTTCTTGTCCTTTATATGTTTTTGTGTGTTTGTTGGGTTGGTTGGCTTTCTGGACACTTTTGAATTTTATGTAATTAAAGACATTAATTATTTTTGGTTTCTATACCTTAAATCTAGTTGTGAAGGTCTTTCTCACTTTGAGATTGTAAAAAGGGCTCATTACTTTTTGTTCTAATACTCTAATGGCTTTATTTTTCACATTGATATATCTGATATATTTTGAATTTACTCATGGACAGTATACTGCCTTATCCAGATGTGCTATATGAAGTGCCAGTGGACCAACGTGTCCACATAGTTATTCAGATGTTTTGTGCTGTGTACTCAATAGTCTGTGGTTTCCCCTCTGATTTCAGATGTCACTTTTATTATATATTAAATTCCATAATACATTTAGGTCTGTTTCTGAACTTGGATTAAGATGAATAGAAATTGACATATTAAGGAATAATTTATTATTTTATGTAAAGAATGTTTTTAAAAAATACTTTTGATGTTATAATGATTCAATAAAGATTTAGTGGTTAGTGCAAGAAAATTAAATACTTTTTCGGTACATATAGAGATAATGACATAATTTTTCCTTGAATTTATTTTATTTTATTTTATTTTTTTGGTACTGGGGATTGAACTCAGGACCTTGAGCTTGCCAGGCAGGCACTGTGTGGCTGAGCTAAATCTCTGGCCCTTAGATTTATTAAAGAGTGAATTATCTAAACAGATTTTCTGCTTTTGAAACAGCCTTGCATTTCTTGAACAACCCTCCTTGGTAATGATGAGTTATTCATTTCCTATACTGTTGGATTCTGTTTGGTTATATTTTATTAAGAGTTCATTGCATCACTATTCCTAAATGAGGCCAATCTTAGCTTTTCTTGGTGGATGCATTCTTTGTCAGGATTTATTAACACTTTCCTATTTCCTTCAAATAATGATGTTCAATTTTTCTTTCTTTGCTTTAGAGCAACTTAAATAGCATTGAAATGATCATAGTGACTAACCTTTACCATTCTACCATACAATGTGGTGTTTATAATTACAGAATTAGAAATTGGTAAGCTTGCTGGCAAAATAATGAATACCTCAGTCAGAGTAGAAAGAAATTCTTTCCAGAAAAAAAATGGTCTAAGTGGAGATTGAAAAAATGGTGGGACTTTTGTCTAGCAACCATTGGTTTGGGTGAGAAGTTATTAGCTGTAGCCTAAGGTGCCGGAAGTAAGACGTGCAAAGAACAAAACAGGTCACAGGACATGTAGTACATACATTTTTTTTTTTTTGGTACCCAGGATCAAACTAGGGTCCTTGCACTTGCACAGCAGGCGGCAAAACCACTGAGCTAAAACCCGGCCCAGTACATAAATTTTTAATGTCACCTTTGGCACTCTTCAGAAATTGACAACCTTTGGTTGAGAGGATGTGAAATTAAACATGTACATCACAGCAGTGCAAAATGCAATTTTTTCCTTTTTGCCAGCATCTAAGTGTGAATCTGCTATCTCCCCTAGTTCCATGAAGCACCATTTTCAGTGAAATCTGTTTACACAGTGTCCCCTCTGAAGTCGTGCAGTACAAGCCTCTGCACCTTCTGTGTTCCTGACTGACTACTTCAGGTTATCATTTTCCCCAGTATGAATTTTAAAAGTAAATTTTTCTCTTCATCATTTTCTCTATCACAGTCTCATCCTGTGCCGTAACCTTATTTTCTTTCAGATGTCTCTTTTCCTGTCCTTCCTGATATTCCCCGGATGTCCCTTTCAGTCTAGCACCAGCCCAAGACATAACCTGACAGAGTACAGTGGCAAAGAATGGCCATTTTATGGACAAATTCATTCTGCACATTTTCTCAGAAAGTTTCTCAAGCACATGAGTGGGGTAGCCAATCCTTTTTTTTCTTTCCAACACCATCAGGACCATGTATGGGCTCCAGAGTCCATTGAATATAAAATTTATATGTAAGTGCAGCTCCTGAAAAGAGGGTTACATCTGAAACCAGATTTTTGAGAGCATACCATAAGTAGGAGAGACATTAATTTCTAGAACAAAGAAGTCTTACAAAGTGAATTAAAGGAGTAAAGCTTATTCTCCTTCAGGTGAGAGTTCCAGGGTGAGTGGTTCAGTTTGGGAAGACATTCCACTCCATACAGTTGTTCAGAAACCCAAGATTCTTCTATCTTGTTGCTCTGCCATTCCCCAGGACATTAAGCCTCTTGAATGGTAAAGCCAGGTCTCCAGAATGCAGGTTTCTGCTTGCAGGAAGGGGAAGGGCAGATGTCTAGGGTAACACTTTCTTTTTTTCTTTTTAAGGATATGAGGGGATATTTACACACAACCTTTCCATTCCCCTACTGTTGGTGAGAACTTTATTACATGCCCCAAATTGCAGCATATAATACTGGGAAAAGATGTCTTAGCTGGGAGGATACATTATATATGTATCATAGCAGTGCACATGCTAAGGGGAGAAAGACAAAAAGAGACAGAGATGAGAGATGAGAGAGAGAGAGAGAGAGAGAGAGAGAGAGAGAGAGAGAGAGAGAGAGAGAGAGAGAGAGAGAGAGAGAGAGAGAGAGAGAGATTGATTGATTCTTGAGAAAAATTATAATCCCTGCCAGAAGAACTCCCCCTAAATAAAGATCCATCTTCATAGACACATGGACTTCTACTCTTCTTCCAGAACAGACCTCCTCTTTGGAAGTGTACATCATTAGTCCTGTCAGCTGTCCTTCCTAACTGCCTCCCTTTATTGGCTTCCAGTTGCCTCTCTGATTTTTCTCTCCATCCCATCTCCTGCCTTTATACAGAACATTTCATTAACCATGTAGACCCAGGTCAACAAACATTTTCTTAAAGGGCAAGAAAACAAATATTTTTGTTCCTTAGGTCATGTAGTCTACGTTGTAACTATTCAGTAGATCCCTGTAGTAAAGAGGCAGTTATAGACTATCTATAAATGAGTGGAGCTAGCTGTATTTCATGAAAATTTCACTTCCAACAAACACAAAAGTGACCTTTAGACCATTTGCCCAACTTCCTGCTTTGTAACTCCTTGACTGCCATAGCTCCACCTTCAGAACCCCATTTTACTTCCTCGTGACCATGGTCATAACTTCCTCAGCTCCAAATATTCTCCAGCACGGAAACTGGCCCTACCCATACCACCAATTGCTCTTTGCAGCTCTTGCACTTTCTGCTTTTTATTCTGCCTGGCATTTGGTCTTGGAAATTTACCGTTTCATCGAAACTTCTGTATTTTCTATGGCTATTAGAATGCTGTGTCGTCTTGTCCTCTTCCCGAACTATCTTTTTATTAGAATCTTCAATTTTATTTTTTCTTATAATTATGATCTACCAGTCTGATGTCCAAATGTGAATCAGTTCCCCAAATCTGTGTGTTTTGCTTTTATACCTAGACTGAATGTTGAGATTTGCATTTAACTGCTCCTATTTGTGTGGATTTGAGGGACTGCAATTATCTGAGTTCTAATCTCAGTTTGATCCTGAAAGTTGCTTATTAATTTTTCATTGACCTTGATGAACTTCTCTTTGTTTTTCCCCTAAGTGACTATTTAAAACCTTTAGTAAGATTCTTAAGCTCTCAAATCTTTATGCTTAACATAAGACCTTCTCTTTACCTAAAAAATGAAGTTATCTGGAATAAATTATCTCTAATTTCTGTACCTCTCCAACCCCCAAATTTACAAACTCAGCTTTCATTCTTACATTTTCACCTCCAATTTCCAATATTTTTTGAGCGGCTGCTAAGTTGCAGTCATGGTGCCAGGCTCTGGAAATTCAATGAGGAAATAAAACAGATACAGTCTTGTCTTAACAGAGCTAAGTATTCTTCTGTCTGTAGAGCCTAGTATTCTTCTGTCTGTAGAGCCTGATTGTGTCTATCCATTCCTCTTTTCTAGATCTTTACTTTTCTCCTCCATTTTCTCCCAGAATCTCTCCTTCAGCCTGTAAATATACTCAGATCTCTCTCATATTAACAACAATGATAACAATAAAAAACTATGCACTTAGTTGTGCGGCCACCTAGCAAGCACCCCATCAGTCCTCCCATTCATAGTGGCAGTCAGATTCCTGTGAGCCTGACCCTGCAAATGTTAAATCCAAGGAACCTTTTGTATCCTTATCTCAGTAAACAACCCTTGATGATCTTGCTACTCTTGATCTTCCTTGAAATGTACTTCTCTTTTTCTTGTAATATATAATCTCTTTACAGGTAGGAAGGAAGCTTGTAAACCTGAAAGATAACCAGTGTGACCAGGACATAAAAATAGATTTCCCCCCACATTCATAGTTGACATCTTCCAAGGCCTACTTATTTCTCAGCTTACAATACTTTGATTCCCAGAACCTACCAGAAAGTATCCAGAGTTCTTCACAAGGCATGAGAGGTACTCCATGTTTGATTCCTACCACTCTTAACACCATCTTGTATTAATTTTGTATTAGCTTGGGACTTTTCTGCTCCAAGGAAGAAAACTCAGCTCAAAGTGATATAAATGAGGAAGGGGATTTACAGGCTCAGGTCAATGAAGGTGGTAATCAGGTTTGACTGGTATCAGTTTTCCAGTTTGGTATGTCTGCAGTTCCATGGCTTTGTTCTCTGCGTCTGAGCTTCCTTCTTGAACTGCTAGTAGTAACATACCCATAGCTACACCAGCTGCAGGTGTCACTTTCATATGGGACAGCGTCCAGAAATGTTGGGATTGTTTTTCAGTTATTAATACTTTTCACCAGACAAGTCATTTTTAAGGATTGTTTCTTTGATTTCACTTATGAGGAAGGGGGCTGGTTTCTCCCAGAAGCTCCTGAAAACTTCTCCTTGCAACTTTTGATGTAAATTGATTTAGATCTGCCCATCCTTCGACCAATTTCTGCATCATGAATGATGCAATTACTGGTCAGTTCTGAAGAATCAGGGTCCGTCCCTGGAGTTGAGGACTACATGGGGAGCAGTGAGGTACAAAGATCACTTCAAAGGCACTTCAACAATCCCCCACCTTACAAATCAGAAATAGTGATTGGAGGGCCTGGGATTTAGCTCAGTGGCACCATGCCTGCCTCAAAAGTGCAAGGTCCTGAGTTTGATCCCTGGTACCACAAAAAAAAAAAAAAAAGAAATAATGGTTGGGAATTTTGGAAGTTCCATGAGGACCTATGCCTGCGTAGTCCACAATCTAGTATTTTCCAAATGATGGATTCATGATGCTTCAAACCATGCATGAGTAAACAGTACATTCAAATTTCATCATGGACAATGAACTTCAATGAAGTGTGTACAAGATATTGAATGTATAGTTGTTGTTTCCGCATTACTGTTCACTTTTTAAAAAGTCCATTTTGAGTTCTAGTGCAGTATCAAAAATATCTTAAATAGCTATTAAAGTACTCTTTGGGGGAGGGATTGTAGAGTTCAGTGATAGAGTGCTTGCCTGACATGCACAAGGCCCTGGGTCTGATCCTCAGCACCACAAAACAAAAACAAGAACAAAATCATAAAATATCTCTTCCTTTTCTAACTTCATATCTGTGTGAGGCAGGATTTTCTTCTTATACTTCAAGCAAAATACCTTGATGCTGTGTGTTCCATGCACAAGCAGAAATGAGAATCCAGCAGTCTTCTATTAAATGGGTATTTGGGAGATCTAAAAGAAAAATTAAAAACTGTTCCTCTTCTCATTTTGTTTTGTTTAAAAAATGTAATTTTCCTTAATTTTATTTTTCATATGGTTTACATTAACATACAATGAGTCTCTTGTAATTTTTAAATGGACTAATAAATATTGAAAATGCTTCTCAGTTCTGGCTTCAAATCTGGTAAACATTGTAGATATGGCCCACATGCACAGAAGCTGTTAGTGATTCTCAGTGAAGTTTAGGAATGAAAGGGTTGCTGAGACCACGAAGTGTGAGAACTGCTGACCTAGATCACGTGCCCCTCAGCAGGGAACTGACCCTGATGTTCCAGAGAAGAGTTCATTGTCTTTCAAGTGAATGCCTGCACACTGCTTTTACATCTCTATTACAACACTTCCCAAGAGTCACATTACTTTGTCTGCCTGTTTTTTCTAGGCTGTGACCTTGTGCTAATGCGTATTTGATACTTAGGACTTGATGAGTGAATCCAATGAATGAATGAATGGATGGTGATTCCTGATCTCATTGGACTCAACCCCAGCTTTTATTTTTGTTACTGAATTCTAATGAAAGAATCCTGTGGTTTCCATGTATGGCAGGGCTTTGTACCCACATGATTACTTCTACCTGTTAGATCTAACCTCTTTCCTCCATGTAGGGAACATCTGTGGGTCGGGAAAGAAAATTGTTTAGTTAAGAGTTTCAGAATCATAGAACTTACATAGACTTTCAGAGGAGTTTTTCTTCAGACACTTTTTTCAGGACTTTGGACAAGGAGTGAGCCTGGAAGGCATATTGTTATGGATACTTAAAGGTCACAGGGGAGGCCAGTTGAAAGACTATGACATTTAAAGCAACTTTGGCTTATTTCCCTAGGGCCTTGGTATTAGAGGAGTTGGAGATGATTATTGTTATAGAGCCACTTGGAAGAGTTTAAGCTATGTTAGGACGGAGACTCTAAGTTCCAGACATTGGTACCTTCATTTATCAGAGGAACTGGGTGAAAGCTGATTTTTCCAAGGTTGACAGTTAAAGGAATCCAGTGAATAATCCAAGTTTCTTAAATCCTGGTCCAGAGCTAAGCAATCCTGGGGATTGGGTACTAGGAGATTTAAGGATTTAAGGCCCCTTGAAAATTCCTATGACACTGCCTGTCAAACTTTTACATGACAGGACATCACAGTTGGAAGTGATGCATTGTATATCCCACCACTTATCCTAAAGGCAGGGGGTGATTATTGCAGCCCATCTGGAACCTATTTGAAGCATACTGGGATGTCTGTTGGAAGATTCATTTCTAGTCTGAAGTTCATTTGTAGAAGGGCTGCAGTCTTATTATATGTTGTGTGGATTCCCCATGTGTAGTGAGAGGTCACTAATAACCTTCCCAGGCATGTGCAGCCTTGGCACCCCCAGTTTAGACCAGATTGCCTCTATGCCACTGGGGTTGGTATCCAGTGTATTGATCCTGTTTAAGGAAACTCCAAGGTATTGAGCTCCACTTGCTGCTCCTCTTTGGACCTGCTTTTGCCTCGACATCAACGACTATTTCTGTAAATCCAGTAATCTAGCATAGAGATCATGTCCCAGAACTTTTCATGACACAAGTGTAAAACAGGTAATAATCTCATTTCTCCAGGGTCTTGATAAAGTTCTAGCTAAGGGTAAAGGAAGAGAAATGGCATTTGCTTTACCTTTCAGAACCGGTTCAATGTCAGCATTATCCAATAAATGACAACTTATAATTTTGAAGTCTTAGTTTGATTTAAGAAAAGCTGCAAAAACAATGAAAGTACCTAAATAACCTTCATACAGATTCTCCTAACTATCATATTGTTGAATTGTAGTATAGAGATCAAAACTAAGAAATCATCATGGGTATGAGAACATTTTAGATGATTCTTGAGCTATTATTTTAAAAATATAATATTTAAATATTTACTTTTAAAATATAATATTTAAATATTTACTTTTAAAATATAATATTTAAATATTTAAATGTTAGAAAATGTGTAGTAGAAAAATAATAGGTGTATAAAATCTATGATTTCATTGATTCTGTCACCAAGATTAAGAGAGAGTTGATTTAAAGTATGTTTTGATTAAAAACATGAAAGTGACTAAAATTTCAGGCATGCATATGGCACATTTAAATTATGATGGTATTACTTGAATGGCTGACATTTGGGAATCTCTGTCAAAGTAAATTCATGACTTGGAAATTGTAAGAATTTACCTCCTTTCCCTTCACTACCTCCTTGGTCAGCGCGCCAGGACTATGGTTTCCCAGGGGCGGGCTTTAAAAGGCTTCAGGGTGCCACTTATGAGTGATTTGCATTCTCCATCCAGTCCGCTGATGATGGTCAAGGCTAGCATAATGTCTCAGCACATTGCCATAGCAAATTTGACTTTCCTATAATTCTCACATTACATTGTAGATTGATGATTATGGTGGTGATGATGGAAGTTAATGTTCTTCCAAAGACTGGACATTGACAACAAGTTGGAAATGTTCATACTAGAGGGAGATTTGAGAGGGAAATGTAAATTATCCAGTTAATGGATTTTACCCAATATAAATGCAAAAACTGCTTTCATCTCCAGGTCACCATGTAAATCACGCTACCGCTGCCTGGCAGTTTTACGTCCTCCTAGGTTCTGTGCAGAGATGATTACTAAGAACTCTGGAGCAGGGTATCTGTGTGAGGGGTTTCAATAGCCACGAGGGGTGTGCAGAAGGTGAGGACAACTCATATGTACAGCTGGAAGGAAATTTGCTGAGCACATCTCTCTTCTGAAGTTCAGTGTTTCTTCTTCCCTCAGGAGTCAAAATCATTTTACATAATTCGTGGCTCTTGAAAGTCAGCCATTTGATATCTCTTCCCACCTTTCCCCTGGGTCAAAATTCCTAATTCCATGTACGTGTTCTTTTGTTGGTGAGTGTAAGTTTGTTGAGACATAGAACTTCAGTGAAGGTCCCCCCCAATTTTATTTTCTTTGTAGGAACTTGCTACATTAAATACTGAAGTGCTTTTGGGTACAAGGCAGGCTTTTTTAGACTCAGTCCTACTGACTTTCAGATCCTCTCACTTTTCCCTGTTTTATGTTTTGTATGAGATTTTGAATGCAAAGAATGAGAGTGATGTATAAGGGGCCATATGATTGGTAGCTGCTACTTGACAGTCTTTATGTTTCTTGTTCATACTGGCCTAACTTCCCAATAGTCTGGGATTCTGAAGTACTTTTTCCAGGTCCCTGGGTGCTCTGGAATAACAAGATAAAGTCTTTTGGGCCTTTGGATCTGACAGTTTCACATGTGTAGATTTAACCAATCACGGATCAAAGATGATAAAGAACAGTGCCTGTACTAAACATACAGACTTTTTTCCTCAGCTTTATTCCCTAAACAGTATTTTCCTTGCATTTATTTTCCTTGCAGTTATACAGTATTAGGTATTATAAGTAATACAGAATGATTTAAAGAATACAGGAAGTAGACATAGGTTATATGAAGCTACTGTGCCATTTTATATAAGGGACTAAAGCAGCTGCACGTTTTCAACTCTGCTAGGAGTCCTGGAACAAATCTCTCATGGACAGCAATGGAAAACTATATTCAGAGTTCTAAATGTCAAACACATAAACTGTAGTTAACTGAGTCCTTTATTTCTGAATTGGCTTTTATTTGTTTATTAATTTTTTATTCTTTTATTTTTCTTGGATTTGCAAATCACATAAAAACTGTTGGTATTATGGGCATGACATTAAAGAATACAATAACAATTCAACCACTGAGCCACATGCTGACTGCCTTGCCTGGAATTTGTATATTTGCTGGCAATGTGTAATTATTATTTTTAATGCCTTAAATTACAATAAGCACAAAATAAATTTGACTAAAGGGAGCCATCATCAGAGGATGTCTACATAGCCATTAGAGCTGGGGTTCATGGTATAATGATCTACATAGTCCCCTGTGGTGATTGTAATTCTGGTAGAGACAAATGCTGTGTGAGGAGCGCACAGGAAATTAGGCATTTACTCATTCTAACTTGGCAGGTGGGAGCTACTGAACTTCATTTGGATTGTAATGTCCTCCTAACCACTGACAATGGCTAACTAGCCAGTTTGGCAATTTCATATAATCATGTGAGGAAGTATAGCTTGTAAGTGTGCTTTCATTTGGTACCAGTGTGTCATTTGCAAAATACTTATTGTTGACGTCAAGTAGACTGAATGAATGTTACTTGTCTTCACCCAACTTTAGAACCAATTAAGAGATAGAGCCAAGAGCCAGGCAAGTGGAGATGAAAATACCATCTTTATTACTGGCAAAATTATGTGAGAAGACAAGGCTTAGATATCATCAAAAGTCTTGCTTAACATTCTTTTAAATAAAATGTACGTGCCTTAGTGTCAGGGCTCCTTGGAAACAGAGCTGGCCCTGCTAGATGTCCACATACTTTAGAGAACAGAACACAGGTGTACTTCTTCAGGCATGCAGATACCAACACCACTAGGGAGGAGGGAAAAGGTCTACACCCTGGCAGATCAGTTCATTTGTCCATATTCATCATTCAGACTGGGTTTTCTTCTTTCCACAAGGAGTGCAAGGATAGAGAGATAAGTGATACTGGCTACCTCTTACATGTGGCAGCATGAATCCAGAGGAAGGGAGGTTCCACGCAGCCCCAACACGCTGTGTGCCAGGTCCTGGGAAGAGTGCTCTATTTCCATTTGTTATCGCCACAACAGTTCTAGGAAATGAGTACTATTATTGTAGTGTAGAAACTAAGGTTTCATAAGGTGAGTAATTGCTCCAGGATCACCCGGCTAGGAGAGTGAGTGAGCAGAATTCATCTTTTGGTCCACCTGCCCTAAAGCCTATCCCCTTATCCAGAGCACTCTGAGGTCCCCGAGTGTAGTGTAGTGCTAGTGTAGTGCTTTTCACTGTCCCTTGTGCCCTGGACATGGTGCCACAACTCCATGCCTTGGTTTCGCCATTTACTCAATAGGGAGAGCAGTTCTGGCTGAAATGAGGGAATGCGTTTGGAATAGGTAAGAAGTTACAGTCAGCAAACCCACACATAGCTGCTGCTGAATCCACAATGAAGTGAAGGATAAACACTTATAATGTGGATAATAGAATGGGCCCAGGCTTTTTCCAAAATCATCTTTATCTGTGAGCTGACAGAAGTCAGTCTTATTTCCCATAAAGTGGTAAATTGGGTCACATTGTGCTTGGAAGGTTACTTCATGTATTTAGCCATCCATAAAACACTTAATAGGTTTCCACTCTGTACTAAGAGGCTCAGGGCTGAATTCGGGGGGTACTTTTATAGATACTTTCATAGATAACATTCATATGACCCAGGACTAGTGGATACTGTTCATACCCATAAAAGGAAAGACAGTGAAAAGATTATAATGTCTGCTCAGCCACAGCTTCTTGGCAGAATCATTTCCAACCACCGTAACTTTCTCTTCTTAAAAACATGCTCACTTCATTTTTTGTTGTGTGGCATCACCATGATGATGTAATATATCCATTGATCCATCCATCCATCCATCCATCCATCCATCCATCCATCCATCCATCCATCCAGTTACTTACTCTATATTCATTCAGCTATCTGACTCTGCAGCCATATGTTTATATTTCTAGACTCTTCCTGATTAGGGTCAATTGAAAAGATTTTTGAGCACCAAATGATGATATCTGAGAGATGTTCTCACTGTTTTGGTGGTTAGGGAGATTCGGCTTATTTACTTAAATGTTATTTTCTTTGTATGCCAATTGCAAACATCTTTGAGCTATTGATAGGTCTCAAAGTGATTTATTTTGTAGGTGATAAAAAAATGCCCTAAAAGAGAAAACAGTGAAAGCGCATTGAAAGTTTAGATGAGACAGAACCTGGATCTGTGACTGGTCCTTTGGGAATGTTTTCTTGGTGAGTTCCCTGGGAGAGAAGCAAGAAAGATGAGTTGAGGGTTTCCTGGCTGTGCTGCTATCTATAGAGCAGGCCACTGGACTTTGGTCCTTCTCAGGTCTTCTGCTTGTTAAACTAGAATAGTAATTATGTCAGATAAATCCTAAAATGCCAGGATTTTTCCTCATTTCACATTGACTTCCTGACTTTCAAGGTTCTCAGTCATTTCTACATGGTTTCTGCTGTACCAAGTGCCTCTCATCACTGCACCACGTGTGCCCTCTTGGACTCCAGCTCTGAGCTGCTGTTCAGGACCTGTATGCGCTGATCCTGATTTGGCTCATATCATGTCTTTCCTTCTGGCATCCCGTTTTCTCTTTTTCTGCTTCCCGAAATGCCAGTTATTCTGTGAAGGTCAGGATGAGTCCCTCTCTTTGATAAAGGCTTTCTATAATTGCCCCGGCTTTACATAGATACTTCTCATCTCAAAAACCCCATAGTCCTTGTTATAACTTGCATGATTTTATAGTACTTAACTATTCATTCTGTGTTTATTTTTCCTTCCAGATGTACGGTAAGCACATGTATAGGAGATGCTGTTGCTTAAGTGTCTTTTGTAAGAGCCTTTGTCCTTGTGAGAGATCAGAACAATGCTATGTTCCTAGCAGAAACTAAATGAATGAGTTCTCATCTGCCGGGATTCAGTAAATCCCAGACTGTGCTGTTGACTTACACTAGAAAGAGCTTTTCAATGAACTGCTCTTTTTTCCTCACTTTTCTGCATAGTGGAGTGGAAAAAACATGGGATTTGGTGTCAGAGAATTCACCACTTACTTTAAATGACCACAGTCAAGTTTTATTCAAACCCTTGGAACATGAGTTTGTCTCATCTGGATAGGAGAGGGAGTGCTTCTCTTTCAAGAGTGCAGATAGTAATTTTTGCTGGGAAGCCGCCACAGTGCTCGGCACCAGGAAGTCACCTCTTGTTATACTCTTTGGGACTCCACCCAAACTATACCCTGTCCTCTGCCTCCCCTCAGGTAGTTCCTAAGTGCCCTTTCCTTTTCTGCGCTGCTGTACCCTGATTAATGAAGGCTTTCTCAGGAAGCTCAGCTTAGTGCAAACACGCTCACCAAAACCTCCTCTAAATCTTCAGAGGCAGAGCTGTCCGGGCACATTAGCGTGACAGAACCACCTCAGGACACAGCTGTTTGTTTCAGTCCAGTTGAAGGTGGAGCTATGTTGGCTCAGCAAAACGACCAAGTGTTCTAACTATGTCTGAATCCCACAGTCTCTTCTTTGTATTCTTTCCCTTTCTCTCAGCAACCAGAGATTCCTCAGTGACATCTCCTCTATCCCTACCACAAAAACTGAAGGATCCTATCTCATTAATGATCTTTGATTAAAGGATTATAGTTGAATGTGAATGAGTTTCAGCCAGTATATTACCCAAACCAGTAGTTATATTTTAAGCTTTTTATGTCTATGGCAGAGTAAGATTTGTCCCCAGATAAGGGAGATCAGCATCAGCAAGCAGGGAAATTTTACAGGACAGGGAAATTCTATGGTCCCAATCTGCTGGCTCTAAAGTTGACTTTGAACATAAACCAAATTTAACCTTTTTAAAGTGATAGAATATATTAGCTCAGACATCATGTGTTTCTTCTTTCCTGGGGGTCGAGCTCCCTCCTCCCCTTGGAAGATTTGATCTAGGCCCTGGTTCTGGAACTTGTTTTGGTGGCTGGCAAGGATTGAGGTGGAGAAGTGAATGCCCTGTCCAATATGGTACCCCTTCTAGCCTCTGAAGGGGTCCTGTTTCCTGCCACTGGTACCTGAAAGGCTCTTTCTTCCTCCTTTGAATGCTGGTATTTTAACCTCCTTCCAAATCCTAGCCTCATCATTTTCTATTCTAAGACACATAGATGCATGTTTTATGTTTGCCAATATACTTGATGCTATTTTAGTTATCATTTTACTTATTGACTTTGCATTCTACAAAAATCACCATAAATCACAATACACAGAGAAGGGTTTTAGAAAGAGCATTAGGCTAAAAGAGAGGAGACCCAGTTCATTTTGACCCCAAGGCTATCAACAGTCCTCGGTGTTTTCCAGGCCTAGCTTTGAGTACCAGATATCCAAAGACAGTTAAGGCCCAGCCTAAACCTTTATGGATCTTTTAGGTTTGTGTTCCAGCTCTATCTCTAGATAACTGTGACCTTGCACAAGTGTGTTTACCTCTCTGAGTTATGTGTATAACGTTGGCATTGAAGTAGGTGAATCTAATTCCCGTTGCACTTGTCAATTTTATGAATCTCTGTGCAGCAGACCTGCCTCTGGGAATTAATACTTAAAAGTAACATTTTCATACTACAATAACCCTTCTTGTCTGATAATCCTTGAACTTTTTTTTTTCTTTGTTAATGTTAAAAATGTCTATGGCTGAGAAAAACCCTATGACAAGGACCATGCTCTTCAGTAAGAGATGTTTGCTGGAACTGGAGGTAATCTCTTCCACTTGGACTCTATTGAATCTTCCTCTGTCTTCACCAGCCCCTTAACTTGCATGTGCCATGAATACATCTTTGTTTAGCTCACATATTAATATAATTGTTCAACTTTTGTGTTGTGGCTCTTTAAATTGCATCCTCATCAACTCATTTATAGCTCTTCAGTCATCCACACTAGTGTTTTCTAACTCAGTGGTTCTCAGCTAGGGGTGATTTCATTACCTGCACTCCAACCAAGGAATATTTAATGGTTGGAGACATTTGGTGCTATAGTGTGTTGGTAGGTAGAGGCCAGGAATAGGCTAAAGAAATATCCAACAATGTACTGGGCAGCCCACAGAACAAAGGATGATCAGGATCAAAATGGCAATAATTCTAAGGTGGAGAAATCCTAATATAACCATGTTTAGTTCTTTCAAAGCAAAAAAAAGAAAAACCCCAAATAGATCCATTTGCATGTACGTAGCATGCAGCATGGGCTCATACAGTAGGAGAGAGAAGACATTTTTTATTACTGTTTGACTGACTGACCCCAGAGTAGGTGAACAGAGCAATCATGGCCCAATGGCAGAATTTAGTCGTGTTGACATCTCCCCAGCACATCCAGGAAGCTGGACAGGGAGGTCTGACCAATGCTAGAGTTATAATATTTCATATAATACCTTGAAACCCCTAAAAATTATTCTGTTAAGTAATCAGTGATAGCTAGACTAAAGACTCTAAGGCCATCTAGTTGAGTTATGGTCAAAAGAGGATGCTCTACACTAGGAGCCCCCAAAGACCGTAGCAGTGACTCGTGAACCCTTGGTGACTGGTGTGAGTGAAGCTGAGCAGGATGTGATACTTTAAAAGATGGGGTTTCATTTCATGACAGATTTTAATAGCTTCAAACTTTCTTAATGGCAGTAGTGGTATTTTCTTCAGGACAAGAGGACATAGCCTAATATTTATTTTGTTTTATTTTATGATTTTTAAGTTAGAGCTGGGGATTCTCTATGGACCTGCTACAAAATATTCTAGAAGAATGCCTATAAATCTTTAATGGGCATATGAATCATCCAGGGATACTGTGAAAGAAAATGCAGTCTCTGTAGATACTTCTGGGGTGGGGGCCAACAAGTCGCATTTCTAATGAGCTGTAGATGGTATCCATGCTTCTGGGCCATAGACACATCTTAAATGAAACAGTTTTCAAATGCTTAACCTGAAAAGTACATTAAAGATCATTTAGTCCGAGCCCGTATTTCACAAATGTGAAACCGAGGCCTAGAAACGCAAATGCAAAGGTAAAGCATGGTGAGCAGATATCCAGGCCTAACCCAGATCACTCCCCTCCTCCTAGTACCCCCAGTTCCTCTGTCATGTTGGAAGATTGGCACATCACGTAGTGTTGCTAGGCCTTGGCTTTTTCTTTTTAAAAGCAAGTGGGCTGTAGTGCCTGTGAATTCTTTTTTTTGGTACCGGGGATCGAACTTGGGTCCTTGCGCTTGTGCAGCAGGCGGCAAAACCACTGAGCTAAATCCCTGGCCCGTGCAGTGAATTTTGCTGCAATTGGTACAGTCATTTTCTCCAGGCCTCTGGCATTTGGATGCCAATGGTCACCACTACGTATGGTTCTTTTCCTGCTGCCTGCTACCTCTGGGGATGGATTTGGGAATTCAGAAAGCAGGGCTGGGTGGACAGAAAATTGCTGGGGATTGATGGTGGGGTTCTGGTGGATAGACAGGTGCCATCTTTGTTTCATGAGTGCACCTCTTTGAGCTGACCCTTAATCTTGGTCACAAATGGGTTCTGGTGCTGCTTGAACCAGCTCAAGGGTACTACTGATGTGATGAGATGCGCAGAGCTCAGTGGGAACTGGCATTCCTCGTTTCTGGCAAACAGGCAACAAAGCAAAGCACAGCCCTGTGGCAGTAAGCACATTCACCTGCCTCTATGTGTGGCAGAGGTTCTTAGACTCCTAGGGACAGTACTTCTGTGAACTTTGTATTGGAGGGCATCAAGGAGTTAGGAGGAAGGAGAGGAGATCTGGGCCTTCATTTACAGAGCTCTTCACTGTTCATCTGCTGTCATGTCTTTCTAAAATCTTGTTCCTCAACAGGCCATTGCTATAACTAACCAACATGGTTAGCCATTCCTCTGATAATTCCCAAGGCATTTTTCAAAATTTGTTTGAAAATATCTTCTCACAGGATGGTTATTATTGTTAAAGTTTTCTTTCCCTATTGTATGCATCCTTACTGCTTCCTTTTTGCATTCTATAAAAGCATCCAGTGAGGTTATTTTTTAAAACTTAGGGGGAAAAAATCAATATTTTAAGGAATAAAGACCCATTGTTTTTCGCAGGAGTTTCCTTTGAGGATTTGTGTAGACAAGAGACAATAAATCTCCTTTGCATCCTTTGAGAGCATAAAGCAGATAGCTCCTATCATTCTCCTTTGAATAACAGTAAGCCTGAAACATAGTAGTTTAGTGTTTGTCTAAGTTCACATCTGTGTTTGGTGGAGAAGGGACCCACATCAAGAGAAAAGATCAGATCCCTTGTGATTCTCCACTCCTGTGAGGTTGTTTCCAGGAGTCTATTAGGCAGGGATCCAGGGGTGGGAGAACAGTGTTCTCTAACAAGATCAGGACTATAAGAGCTGATTAGATCCATGTGATGGAGTAGGAATGGATAACGAGTGGTGGAGAGGTCAGTTAGGTGCAACTTCTTTCCAGGGCTTACGCTTCAGAAGCAAGAAGGCACTCAGTGGAATGAAAATGTAACCCTTTTAGTGTTGATGAAATGACATTCTTATGTTTCCAATCTATTACTAATTGGTGGATCTCAGTGCTTCTTGGAAGCATAGAGGCCAGCTGCATACATGGAATAATGAATTTTGCAGGTGTCAGCTCAATAGACTGGGATTTGTGGGTCTAGAGGTCTGTGCCCTTGTTTCTACCACTTCCGTGTAAAATAAATAAATGCTTTCAGCACACATTCTCCAGATGATTACTATAAACTCAACACAGTGCTAGGCACAGAATATTTTGTTTCTCTTGCATTTAATTCACAGTAGGTACTCAGAATAAGTTAGGTGAATACATCAGCAGAAGAATGAATGTATTACCTAGGGCAAATGAGACCAGTTCCTTACCCTCATAGAGCTTTCTTAAGCATGCCATTTGTAACAAGTTATACATGTTTGTATCTCAGTTTTCCTACTTCAAAAATAAAGACCAGGCCTTTGCAAGAATAACCTCTGAACTCATCCATCACCACCCTGCCCCATCCTTTTGTAGGTAAATAGAAATGCTTTATCTACAAATTGGTGATAGTGTTTAGGTGGAAAGTCTTTCCATTAGCTGGACTGTGGGTAAAATCATGCAGATTGTCTTTGTCCTGATAATATTTATTGTGCAAGTATTATTGATGACAAGATGCAACCCCACTCCTGCCCCATCATTATGCTTTGACCATTGAGCTCCATCATCAGAGAGAAAGTAAGGGAGCAATGAGGTGTTTGGGATTAGGGGGACCTATGCTTACCTTGCCTAGGGATTTTGTACCACATGTTTTGTTGCATAAAAGAAAATTATTTGAGTCTCTTGAAAAAAAATTCTAACACTTTTGAGGTGACAGAATGCCATGAGAAGTGCTCAGGCTTTGTAACCATATTGACCCTCTTTTGATTCCAGCTATGGATGATTGCTAGGTACTCATTCATCAGCTCTGAGCCTAAGTTTTTCTTTGACGGGAAGGTTAGCAATAGTAAAGTACCCACAAATAATTGTTGCTTAATAGCTCTTCTATTCTGAGTATTATTTAGGTGATTGCTTAGGGGCATCTTTGCAGAAACTTTAATTGGACAACCCAGGTGCTGTGTACAATAAAAACAAGATCATCCAGGATCGTTTCTGGTGTATGGTCATGACTCTGGGATATTAGAGGCACTCTAAAAACTATCTTTAAAGGTATCTTTTGCAATCCATTGTGCTTTAGGAGCTAACCAAAAAGGGTTCTTTTCCTAGAGAATATGACCCCAACTAGGTCACACAGAGAAGGAGAATACCTAGGTCACTCAGAGAGGGAGAATACCAACATTGGAATATCTTTCTCCTCTTTTTACCCTCTTCTTTCTGTATGGAGACCCATTAACAGCTATAATTCTGCTATAAGCAAAAACAGGTGATTCCAAGTCTTCAACGAACAGCTTTGTTGCATCATAGCCATTTACCCCTATTAAACGCAGATACTTTGCTTAAGCCGGTGGTGGACCATAGACCGAGGTGTGATGCTAGGTGGCATGCAGAGCAGATCATGTTAACTGTTTCCCATCAGGACCTTTTGAGTGCAGCACCAGCGAGGACCCAGCCATTCCTAAGCATGTACTCCAGCCTTCCAGACTACCACTTTGGATGTTCTGTTAAAATGATATCTTAATGCAGAAATGAGACCCTGAAGCTGATCTGCCTGCACTTTGGGCCTGATGAGTGGGATTAAGAGGTGTTGGGGTTGGGAGGGAGCATGCAAGGATTCAGCCCCAGAATTACAGAGCCATCCAAATGAAGCCACAACATGAGGGATGCAGATTGCCACCATTGCTCTTTGGCAACTTCATTTGCTCCTTACTCTTCTCTACTTGATGATTGTTAGGTTCAATTAGAAGATAGTAATTGGAAGTTTGAAAGACAGAGGAAGTCTTCTTAGCCACAATAAGAATCACATTTCCTTCTTAAGAGAAAGGAGTTGATTAGATTGTTGTCTTTGTTTATTTACATGTTTTTAGAAATACAATACTTTGCCATCTCCTTAAATCATAAAGGCCACGCGTGTTTACAGCACTTATTTCAGAAATGATAGGAAAAAATAAAAGAAAAAGAGTCACTCAACCTTAGCAACTAGAGTATCTCTATTGATTTGTAAATGTGCACTGGTACTTGGGTTCACAAATGCTTTTGTTTGACTCACAAACAAAGGCACTTGGTAAAATTTTGTTTTCCTTTGGAAACTCTACATCAGGTGACAAACACAACTGTGACCACCTTTCCTGCACAAACACAAATGTGGCCCTCTGTGGCCATCTTTTCCAAATTTGTGGAACAAATGAAGTTTGTGAACTGAGGTACGAGTTGTATTTACTTTTTTCTTGTTGAAAACTTACTTTTATTTATTTATTTTTATTAGTACGTGTTTGTAGTACACAATGTTTATGTTCCTGTGGGGAACTGGTAGATGTACGTAACACATCTTAATTCCTTTTTTAAAATTCCATTTCTCTTCCCTCCCCCTTCCATCTCTTTATTAATCCCTTTCTCCTTTTAGAAAAAGTCTACTTCCCTACTTCTTATCATCTGTCTTTTATTTTGCTCGTTATTTATACTTTGGGTTTCTCATATTGTTACAGGAAATAATATCGGAGATGAAATATGAAATATTATATCTCCCAACCTGTTAACTGTGTGATAGGCTGAGTTCTTGTTCTCTAGAAATCAAAGAATGAGTCTTAGGAACAATAGTAGGTTAAGAGTAGGTAGGGAGATATTTATTGATAGGAAAACTCCCTGAGGGGCAGGAAGAGTCCTGAGTGGGTAGCCCGGGGACCCCACTTTACAGAGGAGTTTTATAGGGTGAAACCCATATGGGTACAACATGGGCCACAGCCATGATCATCCAACAAGGTTGCAAATGTAGTCACTTAGGTCATAGTGGTCAGTTGGGAATCAAGTCACGTAACAAGTGTGGATGGAAAGAACAAGGATTCCCCTAGGAAGTGGTGGGTCCAGAGCCCTTTGGTCACCCACTGAGGTGGTAAATGTCTGTCTAGGCTTCATTAGGCCCAGTGTTTGTCCTTTGAGGAAGTATGCAGGTCTGGCCGTCTTGCCTTTATCTTGAGGCCTGGTGTTCGGCTGATGTGTCTCTGGTGCAGCTGTGGGGTGTTTCGCCTTTGTCCTGACCCTCTCGAGAATCTAGCCTTATCTGACTGCCTATGGGATTTCTACCTAGCTCATCTAGCTATAATAATATAAGAGAAACCATGAGTGATTTAAGCTTGTGTATCTGATTTATTTGTGGTCTCAAGGTGCATCTATTTTTCTACAAATGACTCAAGTTTATCTTTCTTTATGGCAGAGTAGTGCTCCATTGTGTGTAAAAAACACATTTTTAATTCATTCATTTGTATTTAGTTTTGCAGTACAATTTTTAACCTGTTTGAAATACTATGGTACATATGATTTAAGATCTTGATTTTTCATTTAAAAATTTAGTCAAATGTATTTTTATACGAATCTTTAAAAAGTTGAAATTTGTAGACTCTGGAAAGGTCAGGTATGAGTGTGAGCAGTTCACTATTAACTTTTTGATTTTCAGCAGTTTGTGACACAATATGATTTCTTAGAATTTGTAAAGAAAATCTGCTGAATAAAATGGTCACTGATATTCTCACATATGAATGTCCAAGGTTCTCCTGAAGAGTATTGAAATTTCCATGTTTTTAAAAATTATATGTAATGCAGGAGTGAACATCTTTGATGTCACAAACTTCTTTTATATTTCTGATTGTTTTCTTAGGACGGATTTCCCAGGAGTACAATTATACACTCAATCAAAAGAGTATGAGCATTTTTAAAGTTCTTGGAACATATTGCCAAATGACTTCCCAGAAAGGTAGTATTAATTTATATTTCCACAAGAAGTGGATGAGAGGCACATTTTGCTGTACGAAAGGCAGACAGGACAGAGCATCAGGAACCACTGGGGCCTGAGTCGTCTTGTCCATCTGGGAGTGTGGACAAGAGAGCAGCTTCGGGTGAATTGAGGGGGAGCTACTGTATTTTGGCAGAATCTTTTAAGTGAAGTATGTCGTGCACTTTAATTAAAAACACCAATAAGTGCAAACTGGGTCTCAGAGTAGAGGAAAAAACATTTTAGGTAGACTTTCATTTAGGAAAGCTTTCCCTTGCTAAAGGAGCTGACGGCCAGCCACTGCAAGGCTCAGAGGGAATGCTCCATGTCACCAGCTAACAGTAACCTTGTCTACTTTCACCACTCAGTGTCAAGCACGTTAGCGTGGACGAGGCTCGCACCAAACTCTCTAGGTGACACTAATCCCTGATTTAATTACCCTTGACAGTGTGTGATGGGCCTTAACAAGCTAGGATCCCTAATGAGCTGCATCTTGTGGTTTCAGAGCACTACCTAAAGGGTGTGGCCCTTACCCAGGCCAAGTCTGGCGGGTGCATAAAACCTGCTTCCAGCTCAGGGACCTCAGAGCAAGTGACTGGGCAGCATTCAGTGACCTGTGATGCGATCCTTCTAAGTGCGGAGGTGACACATGATATTTTCTTGGCTCTGCATGGGAAAGGAAGAACTATAGGGACATTTTTAAGAACGTCAGTAGTAGTAGGTGCCAGGCCACTTTCTCTGCATAAGTTAACAACCTGGGGACATGGACTGTCTCAGTTTTTCGTTGCTAATTTAAATACTCTTATTGAACTATCATAGGACCTGAGTGGGAGGGTAGGCCTGCTCTTTGTTTTGAAGGGAGAGATTCATATCCAGGGTTATGTAGACCCATGTTGGTAAGGTCTAGTTTTATTTATGGCCCTCTTTATTCACTATGGCAAGATTACTGCTTAGCAAAAGAAACTTCAGTGAAAAGAAACAATAGAAAAAGAAAATTAAAATAAATATGAAAAATTAGGTAACTTTACAAAGTGAAATTAAGAAAGTAAAGGAATGAGATTTCTACTCATGAGCTCTGTGATCTTGGGACAAATCAGTTAATCTTGTGAACCTGAGTCATCTCATCTGTGAAATTCAGGTGTTGACATCGTGGGTTCTTTAACACAAAAAGGTAGGATGCATTAAGAAGAGAATACAGCATAACTTAGCACATTCTTAGTTTCACCATTGGCAGGTATGGTAGGTGCCCCCTCCACCCGCTCCATTAGGTTGTTATTCATTTCTTTCTGATCAGCTTTCTTCTTAAGTACTTAGACAGTAAACTAAAACATTCATACTCCCATTATGAGGAAGATTTGAGTTTACGGTGCAGCCAAATCTAGTAGCAGTATTGATCCCTTTCAACAACTGGTCTCTTTGATGGGACCCTCCAGTCTTGCTAAAGGTGCTTTCAAGTGTTCCTTTACAAGTTACACCTCCTGAAACTGTTTGACAGTCTTTAAAATGATTTTCTGTTTGATTTTGAAAGATAACCATTTCTTCCATTCATGTCTGGTTCTCAACACCCTGGATGTGAATTTCTTGCCTGGGACTCACACCAACTTGTTCTACAACCTCAGAAATTATACAGCCCTGGAGCTTATACTCTTGTTCCTTACACCTGCTTACTGGGGGAATTTGGACATTGTCTGAAGCTTATTTAACATTTTCTCTCCCCAGTAAGATTAATCCTGCCATTTTCCAAATGTGGCATCTTCATCTACTGGTATAGTTCAGTATATATACCCTGGTCTTCTGAAAGTCTGACTAAGCTGTTGGTGGCACCATTTTCCTAGGAGCTTGTTTGGATGATTGAGCCTGATTTTTTCCCTTTCTTGGATTCTTAGATTCATGTTCTTTTTGGAATGTTTATCATATTCCTCTTTTAAGCTTGATACAAAATTCTGGCCCTCACATTATATTCAGAGCAGAGATAATACTTGCTGTATTCCAAGGCTGTGGGCTCTTCTAGATTTTTGCTGGGTCAGGTTGAAAGTCCTACTTACTTTTCCAGTTTCTTTTTAATTCATTCTATAAAATTAAACAACTCGTTCCCTCAGGTGCCCCCATAGGAGACTACTAGTCTTTTAAATTCTTGTCAAATACCCAAACACACTGTTGAAATCACGGAAAAAAGAGAAGAGTCATTTTCTCACAGATGTTCTTTAGATTTGAATTGTTGGATCTCATAGTTGGTGCATCCACACACAATCAGACACACACAGAATTCAAAAATATCATGGGTACTGTTCGTTTTCCAAACAAGGAGAATAGTATTTTTTAAATTGTGGGCTTGTTCTAAAGTAACTTATTGGACTTTTGAAAGCAATATATGGAAAAATTGAGGGTAACAATTTTAACTCTAACAATATTTTGACTGGTAGAAATTTGATTCGATTAAGCAGACATAAAATACGATTTGCAATCTTTGAACTTACCATAGAACTTACTTCCATTTACCAGGAAGAGACCATGTGTGGCACATAATGAGAAAATTTGGGGTGAGTATAGCCTACGGAGCTAAGAAATAATCTCCATATAGTCTTATGAAAAAAGAGAAATGGATACTCTTGCTTTCTTTATTATACAGTACTTCCAAGTTATGAGTCCATTTCAGAAATGTATTATTTGCTCAAATTCATCTAATAACAAAAATTATGTGAATAACCCTTGCATCCCCTACAGGGTCATAATTAAGAAAAAAAATAAAGGCCCCCAAAACATTTCTGTTATTTAGTTGAAACTTATGTACATATTATTATTATTTTATTTTATCAGAGCATGACAATTTTTTCCAGCAGGGCACTGAGAGTTACTGTTTGTAAAGAAATTGTATCTCTCTGGAATAAAGGTCATTTTCTCTTGGTGCATAAGTTGACATGAAAAATTATATCTACAGCAAGCATTTATGTTTTGAATCATATGCATCCAGGATCCTGTTGACCTGACAAAGTGTTTAAATAAATCATCAAAATGGGATGCCATCCATCCAACAGTGTTGAAAGAACTTGAAAGTGGAATTGTAAAACTGTGGGCCAAATGTGTCCCTGCCTGAGGAACCCGAGTCACTGGACTGCCTGTGCAAAGAATAGAGGTACCCAGGGAGCCAGAGGGCCCTCTGCACCTTCATATCACCTTTCCATTGCAGGAAAGAGATGACACATTTAGAAAAACCAGGCCACTGAATGTACACAAAACCATAGTCAGACTGGAAGTATTTTACAGTGGTTTGGGTGTTGGGCTTCAGACTCTGACAGACATGATGGATCAGTTGTGTCAAAGCTCCATGATTATGGAGAAGGCTTGTGTATGGGGAGAAAGACAGAAAATACATGGTGATGAACTGAGTTAGATGTCAAAGAGAATAAATGGATGCTTCTCGGAAAAAAAGCATTAACTGTGGGTTCTTCTAGAAGCAGTGGCCATTGTGGTCAGGTATCACCATGCATCAAAAATTTTAATTTAACATTTTAATATTTTTATAGAAGACAGTGGCCGTAATGAAATTTCTTTAGTGTGCAATAGACATTAAGGCCTTCCAGGTATGTACAGGAATGTGAAGCCAATGGAAATAAATTTCAGAACTATTGGAGAAGCTTAGATAGGAGTTGAAGGATTTTTTTCTTTAATTAAAGGTTCATTTTTTTTACATCCTCAACGAGTATGATTTGCCTGCCCAAGATTTTTCTGGCTGTCCCAATATTTGTTCACCAACCAGAATGTCTTTTGTGTTTATTGCTTATGCTTTTTATTTGGCACAGAGCATATGTAAACTTGAAAATGTTATTTATTTTTCTGTATCTATCTTGAACCTCTAAGAACATTGCACTTTTCCCTCTCACACTGCGTGAACTTCACACAGAGCCCCAAACTCTACATCCTCAAGAAACCTTTGGTGATGTTCTTGATGATTACGTTAGCTCAGGTTCCCAAAAGCTTGAAACAGGACTAAATCTCATGGTTTCAGCTGTAGGGGGAGGTCTGTAAGAGTGAGGAGAAAGGGTTGTTAGCAGGGGAAAAGTACCTGATCACCATGGCCACTGCCTGGGGACAGGAGCAAGAAGGCTCAGTGGGTCAGCCAGTGCATGCATTTACTTTCCTAAATAGGGAATCTTTGGACAAGACCAACCACTCTGCCCCTGAAAGGGAGGGAGGAGAGATCATTTCTCCTTTCCCCTTTCCCTTTGTTCCTTCATTATCTCTTCTGTGTGCTTCAGGGTTGCATCATCTGACCCCTGTAGAAGCCACTCCAAAAGCCATATGTCAAACCCATCTGATTTGGAAGTTTCAGGAGATCCTGAGATTTAAATGGTACAGCTTGTTAGCCTGGTTGTATGTCTCTAGTCAAGGCTGGGGTAGGGGTAGTATGCGTTACTCCTAGGCAGATAACTGGCCCCAGGCATGAAGGCCGGGCTGGCTCAGGTCAACTTCATCAGTAATAAAGGAGGCTGAGTTGCAGCAGCTAGCTTAGGGTCTCAGGCTGGTGAAGCCAGGGGAATCAGGTGATGCTGCTGCTGCTGCCGCTGCTGGTGGTGGTGGTGGTGGTGATGGTAAACAACAACAGCAACAATACTGCCTGCAAAAATGGAGCCAAAAAAAAAAAAAAACCACCCGAGGAGGCCAAGAAAGAATCATCAAATAGATAGGAGAATATTTTAATGTAAGGGTAGATTAAACACTCTTCAGTTTACTTGAGTGAAATCCAAAAAGCATTATAATTAAATATTAGAAATAAGGGGCATCCTCTGAAGCTTGAAGGAGAGAGTTAATTTGAGAGAAATGAAAAGGGGTATTATTACTTAATAGAGTGTGTAGTAAACACGTAAAAATACTGCCCTCAGAGGTGATACTGGCTGAAAATACAAATTGGTTGAAGGATAATTTAGGTAAGTTTGTGTTTTATGGAGCCATAATCAGCTACTGTGAGGAGACTAAGGGTGTTTAGGGTGCTAACCCTGACCTTTTGAGAGTGAGGTCACAAAAGACAGTAATGTCGGGCCGGGGATTTGCACAGTGGTTTCGCTGCCTGCTGCGCAAGTGCAAGGACCCGAGTTCGATCCCCGGTACCAAAAAAAAAAAAAAAAAAAAGACAGTAATGTCCTTCGTGTAATATACTTCTTCTCATTTCCAGTGACTGAATCATGTTCTGAATGGATCATTGGTCTGAGCCAGTATGGAGTGTTTTACTTGCCTCTTTTTATCATTAATATCCATGGTACTCTCAGAGGCTTCTTCTCCTGGGGAGGCGTGGGAACTGTGGAGGAAGCATCCCAGTCATCACCAGGCCTAGGGAAGCATCCTACATTCCCGCAGTGGATGATGTTCACATTAAGGACTCCTCTGCCTCTGTCAATACTCAGCCTATTAGCATTAAATTCTCCTCTGCAAACCGGTGAGGAATTAAATGGGCAACCAATCCACTTGATCTTTGGCTAGTCGTTTGAAACACAAATATAAAATACATTAGTTTCCTCATACTAATTCTGAACTCTAATTCTTTGTCTGAATTAATCTTTATACTTAGACTCCCTTCTCTGTGTTTGTCTAATCTATCCTCCAAAAGACTTAGACCAATTCCCATTTCTCCATAAAATCTTCTCTAACCACTTCATTCCTTGTGGCCTTTTGCTGTGTTAAATCATTTGGCATTCATTGTCTTTATCATAAATATTCAGCTGTATGCTGTCTCAAATCAGTTGCTAATCACTTTGTACATAGATTATGCCATTCTGACTGGATGTTAAGCTCCATTCAGGGCAGGAGTGAGATCTCAGGGTGCCCTCTTGTTCCCCCAGCATCTAGCACAATTCCAGGCTAGATGAACACTGCTTGAGGACTGGGCTGGATGTGAGAAGAGGGCATGAGTTGCCACTCAGCCAGACACAAAGTAGCAGGCAGCTCTCTGTGGCTCCAAGTGAAAATCCTTCCTTATTGCTTTTGGATAATGAAAGCAGTCCTTAATTTTCACTGAGAGTAATAAAAGTTATTGCACCTTTTAGTGCTACTAACTTACTCCCACCCCTCCTCCTCTATCAAAACATGCTGGTGAATCCTAAAGACCTCCTAATTGATAATAAAGAGAATTTAATCTCCTACCTGATTTTAAGAAGAGAATTTGCCATCCTTGTCTTCTTTCTTTGTTCCTCTGGGCAGTGGCTTCTGTAGCAGCTGTTACCAGTATGCTTCAGGCGATTTATATTGGATATAGAAATCCATCCTCACTAAGTTCCTCCCAGGCTAAAATCTGTGATGATACAGTGTTTAGCCAGAGCAACATGTCAAGTGCACACTCACACCCTTACTAAATCTTAAAGGTCTTCTTTACCTTTTCTTTTCTGGTGAGAATTTTGAGGGAGGGTGTTCATTTGTAGTAGGGGGCAGAGAAAAGACATAGAATGAGAATAACTTGTGTAATTTGGCTTTGGACATGCTACTGAACGTCTACAAGCTCCAGTTTCATTATCTTCCAGATGCATCCTGTGAAGATGGAGTGAGATGAAAATGTGGAAAATGTTTGGGCAAATGAGATAGTAGGAGCTTCACTGACTTCACTTGAGGATCCTATCGAGGATTCCACATTCTGGCCACTTGCTTTCAGCTAATGTATTCATCCCAGCAGGAAAAGATGCTGAACTAGTGCCTTGTGCTTCTCAGAAAGAGGAAATGTGGTGTACTTGGAAGGAAGAGTCAAGGCCTCAGTGGGAAGCAGCTCCCTAAACCTTGTGATTATCAGATGTGCTCCTGAAAGGCTTCCTGGAAAACATCTCCATCAGAGAGAGCAAATTAAATGCCCTTAAATCAAACCTTTTGCACAATAAGCCTGTCCCCTTCTAGGGAAGATGGAAATAGATTTGCCGTTCTGGGTCTTAATTCCTTTTCCTCTCCTTTCTTTGCTGATCAGCCACTGAATTCTGCTCCTTGCCTGGGGTTAGCTCAGAAGTGAATCCTGAGCTCTCCCAAAGGTTTGGACATTTCAATTTCTCGCTGCACCA
Source organism: Heterocephalus glaber (assembly GCF_000247695.1). The sequence continues at coordinate 5,064,639 of NW_004624771.1, forward strand.
CTGGCCAAGATGTAATCAGTTCTTAGAGCCAGGATGTAAGAGGTAGCTTGAAAGTGAGTAGTTGTGGTCTATAGAGAAAATCTTCTCTTGAGAACCCTAAACTGCTGGCACAAGAAAGAGAGTCTGTGGGCTATACTTGGGCCCCTCGGGTTGGGATTAGGGTAGGAATTGGAAGTAGTCAAATAGGAATGTGAGGTTCGACCTTCCCAGATCTGTGATCACCACCTTTGGACCTTGAGTTAGGGTTACATGGTGGCTTAGTTGCCTGTCTCATCTGTACAAAGGAGGGCTGGGGATTTAGCTCAGTGGTTCCGCTGCCTGCCTCGCAAGCACAAGGTCCCGAGTTTGATCCCTGATATCAAAAAAAAAGGTCATCTGTAGAAAGGGGAAAATAGTACCTACCCTGCATCCTCGATGAGGTTCCATTGAGGGACAGATGCTCCAATATGTTTTCAAGAACTCAGTAAACCAAAAAATATGCTGGGTAATTGTTATATATTAATTTCCATGTGTGGGGGCGGGGGTTCGAAAATTATTATTTGGTGAAATGTTTCTCTTTTTTTGGTACCAGGGGATTGAACTCAGGACCTTGTGCTTGTGAGGCAGGCAGCAGAACCATTGAGCTAAATCCCCATTTTCTCTTTGTTTTTTAATGAACACCTTGACAAGTCTTGTGCAAATTTGCATTGAATTTCAATATTTCCCACTGGCTATGAAGCTGCCCCCTCCCACAGGTGTTCACTTGGTACCACTAATAATGAATGTGTTCTCCTCAGCACACACTGGGTTCCTGACTCCTTCCAAGAAACCTCATAGAGGAACGAGTTTCTTCATTCCTGACTGCTAACTGACCCTGTAGGGAAGTCCAGGTGCATGCAGATTCTGTGAAGTATAAAAGTAGGCAAGGCAGAGCCAGCTGCCCTGGGAATTCCCTAGAGTGTTAAGACATGCCTGGCCTTGGAGCTGGGGCTGGTACTTCACAGAGTGCTTCAGTGCTGATCATCCCTAGAGAGAAAAAGGCTAAGGCACCAGAAGGGGCAGGGGAGTAGCGTTTTGATCCTAGCTCACTCACTCAAGGGCTCTTCTCACTCAGCCTTTTCCATAATTTATTGCAAGCAACAGCTGAGAAGACCTTTAAGTCCTAAGCATTTCTGCCTCCAGTTCTTTGAAATAAGGAGGATGATTCCCGTCATCTCCCTTGCGGGAAGGCAGTGGCCTGATGAGTTAGGTAATGTCTGGACAGAACGCTGTCCACTGCGAGGTAAAAAAGAGCGTGGGGTGGCCAGATGCAGAAACCCTGGGCTGTGTGACTCGAGTAGTCAAGTCTCCAGGAGCGGTGTGGCTCTAAGACCAGCTCCCTGATATGGGGTGGGAGAGGAAGAGAGAATGAGAGTCTTCCCATTTTACTCCTGCATCTAGCACCCTTGACCTTACAAGGCAAGGCTCTGCCTTGCTGCCACATCCCAGCAGCGATCAAGTATGTTTGAGTTGTCACTGCTCAGCTCTGATGTCCTCAGATAGTATCACTAATCAGGTTGATGGAAAGCAACGACAATTCCACTCTCTGGGTTTTCTTTTGGGTGGTGTTGTGCTCTGCCTCTCTGAGAACAGGTGAGACATGGCTCCTGTCACTTCTGATCCTGTCTCCCTCCTGCTGGTGATCTGTGGCCATCCACATTAACTCACTGGGCTTTCTCTCAATCCCTTGGTGATGCAGGATTTACCCTCACAACTACCTTGTTGCTGCTCATTTTAATACCACTTTGGCAGGAGGAGAATGGGATTTGGCAGCTAACAGTAGGGTCCCCACTGATCTCTTTTTAACCCCGTAACCCCAAAGTTCTGCAGGTAGCAACAACACTTCCTTCTTCAGTGTTGATGCGTTCTGCCCGAGGCAAGAAAGGAAGCTTTCAGTTTTGTGACTCTCTGCTCAGTTGACATCCCATGCCCAGATGATTGAAAGGAACACAGAGAATGTACACTCCATAGCTCTGTCTTTCCTTCTAATTTCAGGGGCTTTTTGATCAGCAAATCATAGAACTATAAGGCTGGAGGAGTTGGAGGAAAGGAAGTGGGAGAGGTGGGGAAAAGGTGACTTTTATGGATCATTTCTTGTGTACTAAGAGTAGTAAAATGATGTATCTTAACTTTTACTCCAAACTCTATAAAGGAAAGTGGGTAAATAAGTATCATTATCTTATTGAAAAATATTAGAGAGAGATGTCAAATTCAGAGATGATAACTTGGCCACCATCATACAGCCATCAAGCAACAGTTGTTGTTGTTTTGGTATCCAAAACTCATCTGTGATTTCATGAGCCACATTCCTCCTTCCGGTGTCTTCCTTGTCTTAAAGTTTCCCTGATATCAGCCATCCGTTTTTCTGCTGAGTCTAGAGAAAATGGATCCTTTGTGTAGCACTTGTTAAGTCCCAGCATTGTTCTTTGGGGCAGAGCTTCTTCAATCCTTCCTAAAGCACCCAACAGTCCTCTTCATCCTGTGCAGGGCGGATGATATTCTAGCAGCACCATCTTTGAGTTCATCCAAGTCTAAAATCCTTTGTCATCCTTATAAAGCTTACATGTTCTTTAGATCGTGTTTATAACAAGAAAGCAGCAGCAACAATAGATTAAGCAAAAATAAACTAAATCTGGACCATGGAGTTTCACATTCACATTTCTGATTTCTCTTGGGATGGAAATACTCCGCAATGATCAGTAGCCTCCATTTCCAGACCTCAGCACTCAGTAGTCTAACACCCAAGCAGTGGGACAACATGAAGGGATACTGGTACTTGCTGGGCTGAACGCAGTTCAGAAGAGAGAAGAAGGCCCTCGTTAGGATCCCTGTCAGAGCAATCACTGTGTGTCAGGAAGCTTCTCGAAGGACGCAGCCTGACTGAGTGTATTGCTCAGTCAGCTGGAAGCCCTCTTTCTTGCTTCTGGACTTGCTGCCTGGTTTTCTCCCATCCTTTTCCAGCAGCTAAGAGGAAAGCTAAGACCATACCGACCTAGTCAGAAGACCTGATACACAGAGCCTGTGTGAGTGAGATAGGAAGGGTAAAAACTCATTACAGAAGAGCACTGTCTTTTTGCCATGGAGGGCCCTCCTTGTGTCTGGGAGTCATGAATATTGCATCAAAAGAATAAGCTTATATAGGAAAAGGAAAAAGAAACCCAGAAGCTGGGAGAATTAAATAACTCCTGGGAACTAGCCTTAGGAAAGAATTTTCAGTTTGATTGTGGAAGTAAGTTTCTGTCAGGGTTTTGCCTTGGATTTTAGCTTTGTGTGAATCCTGATCAAGAAAACCCCTTTGGGACATTTGAGGTCAGCAGAAAGCCTTTTGTGACAAGATGGTGGGCAGATGTTCTCATAAGCAGTGGGGATCCTCAGTGCTTGATTTTCCTAGGGTTTTATGTGAAACTTGTCAGTGATAAAAACACACCAGGGTAGCTGAAGATGGCTTAAAATGAGTATCATTATTACTGCTCAGCATTTGACTACCAATGTTCCTGGACTTATGATGGTTTGTATCCTAATAAACCCATTGTAAATTGAAAATATCATAAATTGAAAATGCATTTAATACACTTCACTTACCAAAGATCATAGCTTAGCACACTAGAGTATCCGTTGTTTCTCCTTGTGGCTCAGTGCCACTGGCCAGAATTGCCAGAGGATTGTACCACATATCATTAGGCTGGAAAAGATCATTGTTCAAAATGCAAAGTACGATTTCTACTTAATGCCCATTGTTTTTGCACCATCATAGTGTAAAAGCAGTCATAAATTGAACTTTCATTAACTGAGGAACATCTACATTGAAATTAAATATCAAGCAAACAAACACATCCTGGGGCCTGTTCAGCACAAAATCTGACACAAGACCTGTGCAGCTGCTGTATCGCACAGCTCTGATGCCATGTTCCTGCTTTTTGTGTGTAGGGGAGCAAATGAACATCAGCAGAGCGTTACTGCTGTGAATGAGGAGGAATCTGTTCCCTGGATTCTTTGTCCAGTTTTTGAGCCTGAACCTCTGGTAGACCATGCTTCAAGGCACCTGTCTTCCATATGGGGGAGAGAGGATGCTTACAACAGCTTCTCTTCAAATCTGCCCATTCTCTTCTCTTGCTCTTATAGTACTGAGAGGTTGCTTCTGAACAGTCACCCAAGAAGAGATAGGACATGAAAGGACATACTTCGAGGTAATTCTGGTGATGTTGAAAAGGCAAAGGAGGAGGAAGAGTAATAACAGCAGCAACAAAAGGGAGGAGGAAGGAAGCACAGGGAGATTGTACAGAGCCCAGAACCAAATCTACACTCTCCCAAAAGCATAGAGTATCAGGGAGCCCTAGTTCCTGGTACTCAGCCCTTTTCAGTCTTTAGAATGCTGGAAAGGATGAGAGGTTTGGAAGGAAAGAAAAAAAAAAGAGGGGAAACCAAAATATCCTTTACATTTCTATAGCTTCTTTGAGTTGAGAAGGCCTGTTTAGCCAGAGCCTCCATCCAGAACCTCGTTACCATGGCAACCCACTCGCAGCCTGCAAGGCTGTGACAGCCCACTCTGGAGCTAGTGCTGCCAAACCAGAAAACATTATAGGAGAAGTTTTGTTTCCTAGATTATTAGCATTAAATACATACACATAGAGGCACGTAGTAATCTATGAATTTAGGAGCAAATGCTGTTTTTCTTGGCATTAAACATGAATTCAGTGCATTTCTGAAGCATGTAGAAGCTCTAGCCCTCTGTAGGTGCTGGGATACAAGAGTGCATAGGACACAAGAGTGCATAGGACATAGTCACTGTCATGGATGGAAGTACTTTCTGTAACACTGCCCAAGGAGCAAAGCCACCACACCATGAGTCCCCGGCACAGTGGATTTGTGAGCTGGTGGTTGGTGAGCATAGAAGAGGATGTAGCCAGCTTTGGCAGGGCCTGGGAGGGCTTCCCAGTGAAAATGGCATTCAGGAACTGACAAAAAAGAATGAGCAGGATTCCAGGTAGAAAATGTAAGGAGAAAGGAGTTCCTGCAGGAATAACATCTATTAAGCAGAAAAGAAACCCAGTTTTGAATTTTGTTTCCTGACTTGTTCCCAACCCTCCCCTTTGATCCCCACCCCGCAACGCTTAAAGTTCAATGTTGCCACTTTTGGTTGATTTCAGTCCAAGTTCTCATGGGGCTCTTACCTATCTATATAACTGTTTTGAGGACCAAATGCATTTCTGACACTAACTGGAAATATAATTTTGGCAAGCCCAGTGCTACAGGACCTAGAGTATGGCCAGGGGACCGATCTTTAAAGACAGCTTGCAATTAAATATTTAAAACAGACTTTGGTTTGGGGATTAAAATACTTTTCCTCCAAGAAATCCCCACCATTAGTTTGGCTCTCTATGTGGAAACTTTTTTAAAAAAAGAGACATACCTGTTCTGAACTACTGTAGTGGTCTTCAACTTGCTGCTTTCTTTATGCTCCTAGGGATGTATTAATTTGCATGCTGACACCAAGAATATAAAGATAAATTACTTCTCGCAGAGCACTGGAGAGTAAGGCCAACCTCAGAAGTGTTCCTCAGAGCCCCCCTAGGATCAATGCCAGGCATCCAGTGAACACTCTGTGCATATTAATTGGTGATAATTGGAAAATGACACTCATCATCCTTAAAGAAGAGTATTTCTGCAACTGATTGAGCACTTTCATGCAGAAACTATTTTTATTGTTTAGATTCACTAAACAGATTGTCAATATCGACCATATTATTACACACACACACATACACACTCATTTTCATCATTCAACAGCTATGTTTAAGGCACAGTGGTGAGAATATAAATATGAAAAAGAACAAGTCCTATTTTCAAGAATCTTACAATTTACTATGTTTGGGGAAAGGAGGGTGGGATTTATAAATAAATATGATACAAAGCAGAATGAAGCAATTGAGATATATGTGTGTGTGTATATATATATATATATATATATATATATATATATATATAAAACCTAGCACTGTGCCTCACACATAACACTTTTTATAAGTGTAAAGTGATTGATAGGATAAATAAACATGTTGTAAACAAGCAGAGAAGAAATAATTCATTTTGATAGTTGTCCAGGGATTGCCAGAAAGAAAAGCTTTATAGAAAAAGTAACTTTTATGTAGAATTTCAAATGCCAATGGATATTGTAGTAGGCATAAGGAAAAAAGCAGTACAGGCTAAGGAAGCAGCTCTGGCAAAGATGAGAAGGTGAGAGATCATGGAGTGTGCCGGGTGAATGGTCTAGTGAAGAAAATAGTGGAAACTGGGCACTTGATTTTAGAGAATCCTGAATGGCATGCTAAACAATTTGGAGTTCATTTAGGGCAAAGAGTAGCCATTAGAGATGTTTGAGGAAGGAGCTGGTGCAATTGTGTTATTGTTTATTGTCTGTACATCTCAAAATGTAAGTTCCTCAACGTGAGGCATTTTGTCTGCTTCCTTTGTTCATATGTCCCAAGAACTTGCCCCCGTGTCTGTTGCACAATAGATTCTAATAGATTGTGCCGAATGGGATCCCAGTGGGGCCTTAGGAATTTATTTCTGCAGCTGATGTGCGAATTAGGAAACAGGAAGGATTTCGGGCAGGAGATTCAAGGTGGAAAACTATTCCAGTAGAGCAAGAGTGCGCCCAGGAGAAAGAAGGTAGATGATCCTGAGAAAGGAAAGGAAGAAAGCAAAGAGGAGGGCTGAGGAACGCACCAGAGGACTGGCCATGAATCCTGGTCCTCATTGCATAAAAGTGAATGGTAGGCAGGACTGCCATTGACCAAGCACAGAATTCCACAGAGTTGCTACTCAGTGAGGGAAGGAGGAACTGCAAAGAGGGATATAATGGCTTTGCTTTGAGAATGGTCCAGCTCGAGAAATTCCTGTGCATACTTAAAGGAAAAATTGGAGAGTAGAGCTCCCTTATGTCTCTCACTGGAACACAGTGCCAGAGTGGTGGCTTCTGGGGTCATTAAGATGGAGGTGATAATTCAAGCACAGTGAATAGGAGGCCTCCATCTCTGGGGAGGAATGGAGAGCTAGACTCATGGAGTAAAGGCTTGTTTTTAATGCATAGGAAATTCAAGAGCCTGAAAATGGTAGGAAAGTCATGATTAAAAGTAGGACTGCAAAGGATCAGAGAAGTCACAGGAGTTTTCTGTTTGAAGATGCTTGCAGTTAAGGTGGAGTGTCAACTGGATTGGCTTTGGAATCTGCCCTGAGGAAGCAGTGGAGCATAGTTCTAGGTGTGCCTGGGTGATAACGGAGGTGTGGCATTGGAGTAGGTGTCTGGTTCCTCACCCCTTCCTCTCTGGCGCTGTTCCTTTGCCCTGTTTTCCAGCCACTATGAACTAAACAGCTTTGCTCTTCACACACGTCCACCAAGATGTTACTGCCTTGGAGGCCACCCATTATGGACTGAACCCCCCAACTCATGGGCCAGGTTAAGGTTCTCCTCCTTTAAGTTGTGGGCATCAGGTATTGTGTCTCTTCAGTGAGAAAGCTAATACGGGGGGGATGAGAAGAACTCAGGACAGTCAGAAATCAAGTCAGAAGTCCTGCTCTCATTTCAGTAGAATGCTGGAGGCAGAAGACGTGACTGGAAACCACAAGTGTTGGAGAAGAAAATAGAACACAAGTGTAGACTACTTCTTTAAGAAGTTTGGGAAAAAAAGAAGGAAAAGACAAAAGAGTTTAGCTCTAGGGAAATCATAGTTGATGAAAGACATTTAATGTTTTTATGACGGGGGAGTATGTTTGTGAGCTAATAGGAAGGAAACTGTTGTCTAAAGATTTAATGATAAACTCTTAATTGTTTCTCTAAAGTAGAAAAAAAGTGCTTTGAGTCTGAGTAAAAGAGTATTATAGAACCTGTGCTTTCACTGGTATAAGATAATACATCTGGGGGCCAGGGATTTAGCTCAGTAGCACTTCGCCTCCTTGCAAGTGTGAGGTCCTGAGTCCGATCCTGATACCAGAGGGGGAAAAAAAAGAAGAAAAAGGAGAAGGAGAAGATAATACATGTGAACATACAATTGCAATATAATGGTGTCAAACACAATCCATGCAGGTGATGTTTAGGCTTACTGATAACCACTTGGCGGTCTCCGATTTTGTCTTTGGGAAGAGAGATCTTTTCTGTAATGCTGGGACCTCAAAGAGGTACTGATGGCACCGTGTCTGTGTCTTACCATTGGTCCTAGTGATGGCTGTGTAGTCCTAAGCAGGGTGAAATTGGATGGAATGAGAACTTGGTAGTTCTAGAATTTGAGTTCCATGAAAATGCAAGAACCCTGGATGTTGTGATACCCTAGAAGGTGATTGGCTTTTTCATCACATTTTCTAGAAAAGTCATCATATGGATCTGAAGCATATTCAGAAATGTAAAGGAACCTAATAAAATAGTCTAGGTAAAATCCAGATTACAATCTCTAGGTAGTATGATACAAATTTTCTGAAATTGAAAGCTATACTTGGAGATATATCTACATAGGAAAAGACCAGAGGGAATATTATACCCCAGAGATGTTAATATTAGTTACTTATAGTGATAGGTTGTGAAAGATTATTTTCTGCTTTGTATTTTTGTGAACTTGTCAAGTTTCATGTAATGAGCATAAATTATTTTTATAATCATAAAATTATTAAAATCTGAAATGAAATACTACAAAAGTGTTATTGTATATGTATTCTCTCATACCTGCCTTTCCATTTTATTTTCACTGGGAGTAGGATTTGGAAAGACTAATTTTATAGCCCCTAGGGTTCTGTGTTTACAAACAGACCTCAGAATGGATCAGAACTGGCCGTCTTTAGGCAAATGACCAGAGCAGATGGGAGCCGTCCTGTTTACCCAGTAGAGAGATCCCCAGAGTGAAGTGCATGGTGGAGCTCCCCCAGGTCAGCCAGATAGGGGAGGGGTTGTCTTTAAAATAAAAAGAAAAAGCTGGGTGTGGTGGTGCAGGTCTGTAATCCCAGCACTCAGGAGGGTGAGGCAGGATCCTGGGCTACCTAGTTCTAGGCCAGCCTGAACTACATAGTAAGACCCTGTTTCCAAAATAATA